>JAFLJL010004999.1:16483-39601 GCA_018398815.1 Conus ventricosus
GTATTTTTTTCACCACCATTGTTAGAACCGACGTACTTAAGTTTTTCAACGTCTAAGTTTTGCCAGCTAATTAGAATCCTTTTAGAAGGACGTCACTAACGCCCACAACCCCATCCCTCCCCTCATCTTTAAAGACAGAAATTTCAAATATCATTGTGAACGCATCTCCTAATTTCATTTGCGGAATGAACTGTAATTTTGTAGAGCATCTTCAAAACTGATTCTTTTCTGTGGAGGATGTACTGTTTTTTCCATACGGCGTTATTTCAATCTCTTTCCGACTATTGTCCTCTGGCATAAGACTTACATGTAAAGGGCCAGAGTTGAATGCTTTTCTGAAACTTTTTGACGGCTAAAAAATGTAAATGGGCTTATGAATTCAAATTTTATGTCCCATTCTAAATATGGTTCTAAGTGCCATTTGCTGTCAGGTTTTCGAACTATTTATATATTCATACTGGCCAGCATTATTTGCTATACATTGCGTAGTTGTTCTAGTTTAGGAAACCTTTTGTTGTCGCCAACCTCTTTGCGTTTATAATCACCGTCTTTAGTGTACTCAAAACCTACAAAGCGCCTATCTCACATCTGTTCAAAGTCCACAACGTCTGCAAGGTCTTTTAATTCTAAAGTTATACACCTTACAGGTGCAATGTAACTCCTGGTTCTTCTGGCCCCCGCGACATTATTTTTTTAGAACAACTTATTATTTTATTTCCAAAACAATGTGTAGGTTTATCACATTTTACGACTTTTCCTGTTTTGTCTGCGATCTTTATATTAAATGATCCGACCCTCCACAAGCTAATTTTTAAACTGTAAATTAGGGAATTGTATAATTTCATAATCGCAATATGCAGCTTTCCCCGCCGGAAGAGCTCTTAGAACAGTTGAGGGCCTTCCATCATATAAGTTTTCATCAGTGCTCACCTCATCCAAATGAACATAGGTAATGAATGTAATGCAAGATCGAGCGGACTTTCTCCTCATAAGTAGTTTTGCTTGGTGTAACTCTAAATCTATGATGCCAGCCGCAAAGCCTAACATTTTAGCCAGCTCTTTATCAAAATAGTAACCTACTTCTTCTTCAGGCTTGAATGTTAACATTGTTTTCAGATTCGCATTGTTAAGTTTGAGAGTAATGCAAAGTACTCATTGCTTCTTTTAGTGAGCAAAACCCGTAATAACCATCAGGTATTGTTAACTGGCTAACTTTGGTCCCTGTTTTGTCAATTTTTTTAATCTTATTATTCTTCTTCGATTCACTTATATTAAGCCATACAACTTTGTAAATATTTCATGGAGTGCGACCATTTTGGTTCCGCAATCGTTCTTAACAGCATGTTCTAAAACGAAGGACGGTCTTGAGTTGTTATTGTTACAAACATTTTTTTAAACAAAATAAAAAATGAGTGCGTTTAAATATACTGATGCAAATATTCTGTTGGGCCGCACTACAATCTTAAAAATATAGCAACTGACGACCTTGACATTTCTGTGACCCAGACTGGCACCTTTCAAGTAAGGTGAGTACTCCATTGAACAGATATCTTAACCCGCCTATTAAAAAAGACTACATCGCGAAAGTGTGGTTCAGTCATCCGATGCAGTTTTATCAGAACCAGTTAAACTTTGCTGTGTTTTGTGCATCAACTGGGTGTGGAGTATCGTATGCTGATCATTTAAATCATCCTGATCCTTTGGTGAGGTCAGTGTATAGATTTCATTTTTATTACACCTTCAGACGTATTTGACTGAACTGCAAGCACCATTGCAATGACAAACTGTTAATCCATTCAGCAACAGAATAGACAGAAGGCCTTTGAAAGGATCTGTAACGAATTCAATATTAAGGCTAAGACAGACTTTAGACAAAAGTCGGATCTTAATCATGGCTTAGGCACCCCTTATTTTTGGGGCGTGCACAGAAAGTATAACTATGACTGGCATCCTCCTTACACATCTTTCTCTTCAGGCACAGCTGTTCACCTCGGGTCCATAGAGCAAGAGCATAAAACAGCATGGTCAACATTTATCTTAGACACTTCTAAGGGCCTAACTAGAGCGGGAATAGAACGAATAAACGACTCTATATCGTACTTACGTTTGGTGTTTGCTAGGTTCGCAAGCACAGACAGGTCGAGCATAACTAATATCCTCTACTGGTTTTGATGCACAAAAACAATACTTAGCAAATTTAGAGGACGCCATTAATTCTACAGTTGATTTACCTTCGTAGTATAAAAAGGTACCAAAATGTTTTACATACGCAAGATCAAAAGTAGACTTTGCTGTTGGCACTGGTTTATACATGCTACCTTCTGACCTCAGACTCCAGATAGGTACAATAATAAACTACAATAATGAAATCCTTGTGGCAGGCAATGAACAGAAGGTCGGACAAAACGACATAAATTCTGAGCCAGTAATATTACAAACAATAAAAAAACACGATGACCCCCCAAGATTAGTCATCCAATCCCCGAGGTCCAAAGCCCAAAGACTGTTGAAGTCAAAAATAATGACCATGAATATGAAAGACAGCACTTGTTGTTGGATTAACTGGCCTAGGATTACTTGGTCTTTATCTTACTAATAGTAACCCAACTATTAAAAGACCTAATGCCATAAGTGCTCGGCCATAAAGCCAACTACTTTGCTTGCAGTAGACAAAAGCCAGCTAACGATACTTCCTAATATACCAGGTAAAGAGTCTATAGCTTTACTAGCTAATTTTTTTTAATAAACTCGCGAGATGATCAAGCTGTTTTTTTTACCCATGATTTATCAGGTGGTGATGGAGGTGATGGCGGTGGAGGTACTGAACTTTGACCACCGCCACCTGTAATAGCCAACCCAATGTACTTATTGCAAATCCTAAGCAGTTATAACACTTGCTAATGTGAATCCCTGCTCTCTAAACAGCGTTCGTATTCGTTCTGCTAGCGTTGTGTCTTCATATAAAATTTTTTCGATAGTTTCTCTTATTCTATTTCACTTGAGTTCGTAATTGGTCTCGGTTAGTAGTCGTCACTTCTAGTCTTGCTGATCTTTGTATTCAAGATCTTTAGTCTTTGGATTATTCTTTCTTTAACATCACGCCCTAAGTTGGCGTCGTCAGCTCAGCGAGTTTTTCTTTTTCTTTTTCTATATGCTCATTTAGTTCACTTAGTTTTGCTAAATTGTTTAATAATTCCCCTTTGATGGTTCTTGAAAGACGATCAAGGGCTAATAATTCTCTCATAGGTTGCCGTGGATCGCGTATAGTTTGTAATGCTGTTTCTTCTGATAAACTGGTTTCTGCTTCTATTGCATTTATCATTCTGTCTGCTGATTGACTTAATTCTTTAAGTTCCATGTTTTGCATTTGGTTATCTGTTGGGAGTTCTTGTTGTATGTTTTGAAGTTTAGCAACTGCCTCCACATCTAATTTTGGTTTAGTAAAGCCAAGGCGATCCCGCTCGCCTGCACGGAGCCTTTGTCTAATTGCTTCCCACCCTACAAACCTTGATGGGTTTCGTTTATGCGTAAGCGGAACCACGTTCTCCTTTGTCGTTTTTCACATACAAATGGTTATCTTTTAGTTCAAAATCATCAGGGTATATAGTTTCGGGAGGTTCTAGTCCTAAACTTTGGTATAATGATCTAACCTTCTTTCTGTTAATTCACGCCTTTGCACCCCTTCTAATTCATCATGCAATGAGAGCTCCGAGCGATGCTGCTCCAAAGGGAATCACTCATATCGACTCCAGGATCAGAAACAACATAATTTTCATCTTCAATGCCTGCCATGTTTTTAAATAATTAACTTTTTTATTTTGTTTTATAAAAAAAAATGTCACAAGCATATGGCTCAATTCTTAACCCGCATAGAAGACTGAAAGAGCCCTTTGGCGTGAAGGGAAATAAACGGAATATTACTGTTCCAAATAATCCATCTACTATTGATGCGGATCAAATTCTTACTGTCAGATTTCCAGACCTAGGAGCAGATGAAGTGATTGTGCCAGGCTCTGCGCAACTTACTTTCAAAATAGAACTCGCTTCAACAACAGACCCCAACAGGACAGTTGTACAGAATCTGGGGCGGGCAATCGCTAAGAAAATTTCTATAAACTTGAGGGGCAAGAATATTTTCTTTACACAATGCAGACATATTTTTAACCTATTCTGATCTATGGCTAACCGCGAATGAAAGGGCTGATCTTGCGATTCAAGGAATCGAAAATAAAGAAGCACTAAAACATAGAATAGGCGCTGAAGATGCTAAAGACGGCAAAAAGCATGAAGCAGTAAGTTATGCGTTTGGAAATCGCTTTTTCCATTCCTTTAGATTTTGAGTTGTTTAAAAGCGCATGGGCCCCATACTTTCAAGGAGCATTAAAAGACCGATTGTCATATGAGCTAACTTTTAATGAATACAAACGCGTTATTTATTCTACAGACACCGAAGAAAAAGTACGCATTTTGACTCCGTTAGGTTTGACTTTGTTAAACAACTAGTTTGAAAGGTGATTGAGCAGAAATCAGTCAGATTAGCAATATATCAAAAGGTGCATCATCATTCAAATATGCTAAAGCAAGGCGGGCGCTATTGGAATTTTAATTTTAATGCCCGAGCAAGCTATTTAAAAGGTATTTTTTTGTGTGAAGGAAGAAACCATTCGCAAGAGAAGGAAAAGTTTTTAAATCCAAAAAAAAACGAAAGTACAATGTTGATTGAGGGTATTTCCAAACCCCAAATCTATGTACGGGCTTAAATTATCGATTTTGATGAAAAAAGAAATTGTTTGGGGGGGGAGGGGTGAAATCCAACGCAGACCTTGTGTCAAAAAGATCTGTTCCCCCTGTTAGATTTGTGATTTTTTAAAAACAAAATTTTGGTTTATGGATTGACTAAGGTCAACAGAGGAAAATGAGTTACTGGAAGTGGGAGAAAGTTAAAAAACGTAATAAACATTAAAATTGAAAAAGAAAAAGATTTTGATAAACGCTTAAGTACTTTGTTTTTAATTAGATGCGAGTAAATATTAAAGAAAAACGATTAAAGATGCAGTATACAAATTATTTTTTTATTTTAAAAAGTGTCTGTTCGGTTTTACCCAAATGTCCCTTACAGCGCGGTCCCAAAGAAGGGTAGTAAAAAACCCTGACATAAAAACCTTTAGTTTAAAAACTTACGAAAATGCAGAAGTCTAGAGCAAGACTTTAAAAAATACGGAAAAACCAAACGGGGGATTCTGCCGCTTTATGCTGTTACCTATGTAATACTGGGCATGGGATTTAAAGTGCTGTATCGGTAGGAACGAGTTAGGTCTCTTAGCCGGGCAAGGCGCCCCCGACTTACCTCTGGTGGTTTGTCTTTAACTTGGGCCTGTGTTCTTAGTGTAGGTGCTGTAGCAAAAAAAAAAAAACTAAACTCAAAAGCAACAGTTTTGGTTCAACAAAATAACAGCAAAAATTTTTCCCTTTAGCTGATTATAATAAAAGCAGGGCTGACTAAAAACACCCGGGATAAAGAATTTAATGTTTACAGTGATTTTGAGACTACAAAAGACAAAAGTTTGTCCTAAAATAAGGCAAGGGCAATTTTTTTCTCCAGCCGCCCCCGAGCAGATAAAAAAGGAATGTTTAAAAAAAGTAAACAAAACTTTTAACTTTTTCAAAAACAGCTCCATTAAAAAAAGTAAAAAGGGGTTTTACTTTTGTTTATGAGCCCAAGCAAAAAAAAGACCGTTGATATTGATTTGATTAAGTTTTTTTAAATTTAAATAAATATTTGGTTTAAAAAAAGAAATCGCATGGATAAGAATTTTTAAGGCCCAGGAATTGTTTGAGCAATGCGTGGAGAAGTTTATAAAGAGACTGAATGATATTGTTTTTAGAATCATTAAACCCTGCAAACGTACAGGAAAGCGTTTTTTAGCTATTTCTAAAGTTCGGGAAAAACTAAAAATGACCCCCCGGTTTTAAGAAATTTAGCTGTTTAATTGACTATGAAAACAATAATGAGAAAATCTAGAAGTTGGGTTCCGACTAAACAAAGACTTTTCTTTTATAAGATTAACACCTGGTTGGGCAGCCAAATGCTTAACAGTTGTGTGGCCGCGAAAACCCAAAATTTGGGGTTTTCTGGTTGGTCAGAGGGCGATGTCTTGGATCAGACTAAAACGGCTGTTGCGCGTTTTTGGTAAGGTTACTTTCCCCCTACCTCCGCTTGTTGCAAAAAAAGAGTTCTAAACAAAAAGAATCAGACGACAAATGTTTTTGTGGGGGTTTTCTCGCAAGGCTGTTTACGTCCCCCAAAACGCAGAGGAGTGTCAAACTTCCCCCTTTACCCCAATGATTTTAAAACTTTAGTAAAATTCCCTTTTTTTCCGTTAGCGTGGAAAAAATTGATGTTTGAAGACAAAAAAAACCCAAAAAAAAAAAAAACTTTTAATGTCTACCAGGGGAGGGGAAAAAAATCTCACCCTATTGAGCGTCCAAAAACACCCCCAAGTTGGTGGCGACAAAAAATCAGGGTGATTACTATGATGTTTTCCCCGGGTACACATTAAAATTGTACGACAGAGTAGATTATTGGCCCCATACTTCAAAGGATAAACATAAGCAAAAATTTCTGTGAAAGTTTTAAAAGGGAATTCCATCTGTTCAAGCCCAAGGTTTTAAGAAACATTGATCGGTCCAGTTGACTGTAATACGAACTTTTTCCCCCCCGAAGGCAGTAAAGTTAGTTTTTTTAAAACCGGAAGGAAAAGGATGCAAACGACCCCAATTTTTTTTTCCAGATTCGAATCATCTTGTTTTATGAGGGGCCCCCCCACGAAATTTCCCAAAAACCCCTTTGTGAGTAATATCAGATTTGTTCTTTGCTTTTTGTTGTCAGGCCGGTGGCGCTCATTAAAACCCCGTTTATACAGGGGCCCAAAATTGCGGCTAAAAAGATTTTTACGGCATGAGCAAGGCGTAATGATTTTTTAATAATTGAATTTATCTGAAATCTGTTGACGCGAAATCAACAACAGTTGACTCAGCCAAAATTTGTTGGTTTTTGTGGTTTAGGCCTTAATCGCGCAGCGACCCAAAAGTAAGGACCATGTCACTTTAAGGGGAGTTCGAGGGCGCGCACGAAAATGCAATCTTCAACTGTTTGAACCCAAAGCATGGAAAGCTTCCATTTCTTTATAACTTGCGGGTTTACGACTTCATCTTTAATGAAAGGTAACCGACGCCTTAAAGGTAACATGCATTGCCCGTCTCAGAAAAGTACATTTGTTTCATTTTTAAAATAAATGTTTTTTTATGACTCTATGCAAACATGATGGGATCTTTAGAGTCACTGCTATGTCCTTAAGTCCTCCCCAATAACAAAAGATTTTTTTGCCCAACATTGTTAGAAAGGGTGTTTCCCTTATGAATCATAAACTTTGGGGGAAAGGTTTGCGAAGCACGTTTTCCGCAAAGGGCGTTCTTTCTGTCTTAGAGGAAAGGATACAGGTTCTAATTCCAGCTGCTCAAAAAGCATGGCAGAAGTTAAGTGTAAAACGATGGGAGACTATATGATTCATACTTTGTGGCTAACATGTTTGTTGGGGAGCTTTGAAAATTATAGGAAGACTGATGAACATTATGCCTGGTCCTGGCATTATTTTCTGCGCCCGGGTGGTTGGGACGTTTTAAAAAGTTTACTGGAGTACAGATTGATTTATTGTCTGACCTCCCCAAAATTTCCCGATGATTAAAAAAGGATTGGTGGAGGAATTAGTTGGCGTCGCATCATTACTGAAAAGAAAACCCAACAAATCCCGGGCGCTATGCCCAAAGAAAAAGGGTTTCAAACTATTCAGATTTAGATGCAAAAAAATCTGTATGGTGGGCAAGGGCGAATCGTTCCTTACGAACTTTAAAAGTACACAGATAATACGAATAATATTCAAGGAGCTTAAATGGTTGAGCAGTTTGGCGCTGTCAACAGGCGGTTTCATTCTAGAAGTTGATTGAATATCCTCGGAACCCCAGCCTGCATAATGACTTCCGTTAGCGCGAAAGCTAAAAATGCGAAAACAGAGCCGCCTAAACTTGTCCCTAATCTTCGAGGCAAAAAAAATTATGTCTGTCATTACAGGCTTCTGAAATTTTTATTTAAGACAGGTTTTTGAATTTGGCGTGTTTCGTTAATTGTTTTTGATCAAGAACAGTTCAGAAACCTAATCATAAGAACATGATCTCAAAAACTAAATCACAGATGTTAAAAAAAAGTTTTTTCGCTGTGAAAAAACAGTGTTTTGGAAAGATATGGAAAATCCGCACAAGCGCAAAGGTCAGTTGGTCCCAGAGAGAATGAACAATTAAGTGTTTAAAAACCCCAAATTTCGGGATTTTTAGAAGATTCATGTCAGCTTTTTGGCATAATAATGAAAAAAAAAAAAAGTAAATTAGCAAACCAGTATTTTTTGGGTTTTTTGTTTTAGAATTATCAAGTTTTTTTGATTTTAAAATTTCTTTTGATACTTTAACCCTTGTATCCAGGCCCAGAGTATTTTACACGATAAGAAGTTTTTGTTATAAACCCCTACTGAAAATCTTAAAGACATGGGAATAGAAGTAGCTAAAGGGCATGCAGGGGGTTTTGCACATCGATTCCCCTAAAGATTACCTTTACATTCAATTACTAATAAAGGTTTTGGGAAAGTTAAAGGTGAATTTTACCGGAGGGGTGTTTAAAGGGTTTTTTGGGTTTTGGGGTTAAAAAAATGTACAGTATTTCGAGCTGGAGAAATTAAAAAAAAGCAAAGGGAATATCTCGCAGTGTTGGCAGTCGAGCTTATGCATGACAATAAAAAAAGCTTGTTCAATAAATACTTTTTCATGACACGTAAAATACGATCTAATCTCATGAGATCAACAAAAACTGTTGTAACAAAAAAGTCTTAGTAGAAAAACAAAAAAACGATTTTTTTGTTAATCAGAGTTTTCATTGCAACGGGATTGGGAGAAGGGCATTTTTTATATTTTTTCGGGTTTATATTGGGTCCATTTTTTTCATAAAATTTTATTTTTAAAAAATCATCTATCAACTCCAATTCATTAAAAATTTTTTCTCATGTTTGCTTGAGCGCTCGAATTTTTTTTATTATTTCAAGTATTCTTTTCCCTTTTTGATAGTAAAAATTTGGGATTTTGGGTTGTAGGTGATTGGATGCATTCCCATGTGTGATGAATCCTCGCAAAAATTGTTGCATAATAGCAGAATAAAACCCATTTTGATTCCCATCAATTCCAAGGTTTTTCTTTATCTTTTTGTTCTTCTTCTGAGCTTCCATTTTAGCTCAATTTTTCGAAATTAATAAGCGGAACTGTGTCGGGTGGGATTTCTGCGTTTTCCTTCACAAATGATCTTTGAGGAGTGGTTGTTTTGTTGGTCAGTTTCTCGAAAATAACACTGGGGGATTTCTTTACAATTCTTTTTTTTTTATATGGTAAACACCCCAAATGGATCTGTTGCCCTGAGCAGTGTCCCTTTGCTTCCCCCGTAAATAAAGGTCCCTTACTTTCAAACCAAACGGAAATAGTTGTGGATAAAGACTCTCCTTAACGCTTTTTGTTTGTTTTTTGATTGCTTGTACTGGTTTTAGACCCGTTAATTTAAATTTCTTCATTATTCATTGCAGTAGAACTGAGGGCAGTTTCTAACCCTTCTGTGTTCGAGAATTGTCAATCAGCTTCTGTGATATGGTGGAAAAAAGTCTTTCAGTAACTTTTTGTTAAAGTTTCAACTAAAAGCTGTGATCTGTGAACTCCTGGAAGCCTTTTTTAAAGGGTAACTTTTGTTTTAACAAAAAATGATTCACTTGGCCTTTTTAAATTTTTTTCCCTCCGATTGAATCATGCGGGTAATTGGGGCCTCGTGGTTTAGTTGTATGGAACGCAAAAGCAGAAGCATTTTTGTTTTAAAGGGTTTCTGCTTTGTATTTTGAAGCATGTCAATGATTTGAGTGCGTACTTAAATCTTTTTTTTAAATCGTGTCATGAGGAAAAATATAGAAGGCCATTTGGGGTGTCGTTCGTGTTGTATTCAAAAAGTGGGGTTCGTATTCGTCTAGGGCAGGAAATAAATTTTTCCCAAATCGCTTGTTTAGTCCCATTCTTTTGCTGTTTGTTCCTGACCCCCGCTGTTGGCTTAGTTTTTTAATTGCGTTATTCATTCCCCTACCCTTTTTGGCAAAATAATAGATTTTTATTTTTTTAAAACCAACATTATGTGCACCAAATCCCAAAAACAGTCATCCCAAAACGGCAAAAAACGCGTTTTCTTCATTTTTGTTTTTTGATGGTTGAAAAAGTCATGAATTTTGGGGGGGGAAATTTTTCGTTTTGGTTTGCTTTTCTGATAATACTCTGTTATTGCGATAAAACCTTTAAATGTGTAAGCTGCATGTCCTGTTTTTTCGTTTGTGTTATAAAACTAACTGTCAATTTCTTGTTTTTAGTGATTTGTGCTGCGGTATTTGCCCCCAAGCTTTGTTTGTCTTTTTCTCTCCCCGTCCCCCCGTAGTTTACAAAATGCAAAATTATTTCCCCGCTAAAAGAAGCACATTCCCCACAGCGCCGCCTTTCTTACGAGGAACCCATTTTTTTAAATGTTTTTTTTTAATTTTACATATTTATATTCTCTGGAATTTTTTCTTGCTTAACTAAAAAATCTTTGTAGAAAACGAAGCTGAAATAATAGAAATCAGCTTTCCCGAATCCTAAAAGTCTTTTTGGGCCAAGATCTCCCGGTTTTTTTTTAAACAAGTTTTACCAAGATTGTGTATCCTACATTTAGACCCAAAAACGCAAAAATGGTTACAAGGTTGGGGGACAGTTTTTTCGGTGTATTTTTAAAAAAATAAAAAAAATTTTTAAATTTTAATAAAAACATGAACGCGATGATCTGCTAGAGCTACGGGCACCCTTAACGTTTGGATTAAAATGTAAATTTGATGCCCAAGCTATTATCCCAAAAAAAGGAAAGGTTGTATTTTTTGGGCTGGGGAAAAAAAAACAAAACGCCCTCGGAAAATGAATTCAGCATAAAACAGATTCAAAAAAATTTCCCCCAAAAGACATTGTAAAGTTCATAACAGGTATGAAGCGAACTAGGATCAAAAAATGGAAAAAAGTGAGGGGCAAACGGTTTTTTGTTTTTTTCATAATTTGAAAAGAGATTTGCGTCTATTGATTAAAACAAGACTTTATGTGTGTAAGCGGGCGGGGAAACCCGTGGATCTTTCGTTTTTTGAATTTGTTATCCTTGTTAATGGCGATCGTTGTTTTTTTATAATCAATAACTACCGGCTGTGAGGATCTGTTTGTTTTTTTGGGTCTTACGTCGGAAGCAGTGGGGTTTTTTTTTTGTAAACGTGATATAGCCCTGATGGCCCGCTAACGGTTAGGCCTATACGACGTGGAAAGGGCCCCTGTTACTTTTTCTTTATTTTTTTTGCATGTGTATAGCAGAATAGTTTTTAAAAAGCAATTTGATGTGGGTGGGGCAATGGCCTCGAAAAAACCCCTTTTTTTAGTTGTAAATTTACTGTTGTGTGTGTCTTGTTTTGTTTTTTGTGTGTGCTGTACAGAAAAATTTACTTGTGTGATGTGGATGGGTTTGGAACTTTGAAATTGGTCAGGTTGGATTTTTCAAATTGTCCTTTATGATATAGTTTTCCAGAAGACAGGTTTATCTTTTTTTCGGGGGGATTTCTGGATTGAGTGAGGTACTGTTTTTCTTTTTTTTGTTGTGGAGCAGAAACGAAATGTGTTAAATTTCTTTTGATTTTAAATGTTGTGGGAATAATTGTTTTGTACTTGTTTTACCACTCTTCTTCTCTTTCAAACTTCCCAAAATTTGGGGGTGATAACCCCTTTAAAATTGTCATTTAACTGTAACGGCCTTAAACAACCCCAATAAGGGAAAGGATGTATTGTTTTCCCTTAGGAAAAGGAAGCCAACAAATTGTCTTCAAGAGAACTTTAAAAAACAGAATCAGAAAACTTCTAAGGAATTGGGGGTTATAATTTGGCTCTGTGGTTCTGAGACAAATAAAAAAACGGGGTTCCCATTTTTTAGCAATAATTTTAAATTTTAAATTGTTAGATGTCATTAGAGATCCTCTGGTTGTTTTTTGTAATGAAGCTGGAATTCTAAATAAAAAAATTTACCTTAGTAAACTATATGGGCCAATAATAACGTACCCCTAAATTTTTTTTGATGGTGTGTGCGAACAAATTGAGCGTTGCCAAGAACATGGATTTCCTGGTGAGGATTGTGCCTGGCATGAAAATAGATGTTAGAAATTTGCAAGTGTGAATAATCGTCCTGGCCGAAAAAGATTTTGAATGATGGTAAATTAAATTTTTTGATGTTTTAGGGAAATGTATCCTGAAAAAAAGATCATATACTTGGCGTAATTTAATTCTTTTTAAAAAAGGGAAGACTTGATTATTTTCAAATTATGAAAAATTTTGGTCGAAACAAATAACTTTTTTTACTAACCCGGGTCAGTCAGATCTTCTTTTGTACTTTACTTTAAAAAAAAAAGAGTTTTAAAGTGATGGCCTTTCTGGAAATTTATAATAGTTGTTAAAGACAAAAAAATATTTCAGAATAAAAAAGAATCATCAAAGAGGTGAAAAAAACCCCCATGCCATTACCTTACAAATTTTTGCAAAAATTGAAATATTCCCAAAAGAAAAATCTCCTTTGAGATCAATGATCAACTTTTTTTTGAAACCCTGTTTTTTGGGAAAAAAGGGGGAAAACAATATCTTATAGCACTTACAAAAAAGAAAGGAAACCCAGCAAGAACTCAACCTTGAAAAAAAAATAAGTAAACTTGAACGTGATTTTTCATGGGAAGATATTCCGTTTTTGAAAAATTAAAAACACGTTCAGGAAATTAGAGATACAGGATTCAAGGGATGGCAATGCGTTCGGGGTTCGCGGACCCTCGGGTGAAAAGGTTAGTTTAAAATTTTGTAATCTTGAAAAACCCTAACTACCCGGGAAGTCTATCCCTTTCTCGAAAAGGAAAATGGAACAATAATTTCAGATAAAAAAAAAAGTTCTTAATGAAACAAAATATTCTAGAAAAAATTTTTATTGTTTAGAGAGGTAAACATGTTAACATTTTGATGAAATCCCCGATGCCCGTTTTATTTAAAGGGAGAGTGAAACTTCGAGGTTTAATAACATTTCGGAAGTGCTTGTGCTTTGAAAAATATGAAAAATTTTAAAGTCCAGGGCCCGAGGCTTGTGTTTTAATTTTTTTAAATTTTTCTTTATTTTATTTGGGTCTTTCCTTGTGCGTTCTATCAATGAGAGTTTTGGGCAAAGGTCAATGCAATAACCAGCGGCAAGGAACTATAATATGTACCCCAAAGAAGGGAAACCTAAACGATTTTTTAAAAACGGCGCCCTATTTCCCTTTTTAATACTACATACAAAATCGCTTAGCTTGTATTTTAAACCCTTCAAGAGAGTTTTACCAAGTGTTATTCACGAAAACCCAAAAAAGGGTTTTTAAAGGGGGTTTCATTGCGAAAATATAGGTTTTCGATCATTTTGTTCATGAAATAAAAAATTCCCGGGCATGTTATTTTTGTGATTTTTAAAAGGGTTTGAAGTGTGTCTTGGGCCTTTCTACTAAAATGCTTTTCATTTTTTTTAAAAATTTTGGCCAGACATTATTAAATGGTAAACTTTTTTAACCAAATTTTACCGATCTCGGTCAATGGCCAATACCTCCTTTGGGTTTTTAAAAGAAAGAGGAGTCAGCAGGGGGATCCTGCCTACCTTATTTGTATTTAAACTGGCGGAAAATTGTTCTCATGATCCGCCGTAAAGTGAACATTAAAGGAATTAAATTAAAATAAAATAAAAATTACTATCCCCAAATTTTCTGATGACAACATTGTGCCTTTTGGTAGAAAGTCATTTATTGAAGCAGTACATACCCTTCAAGATTTGCAATATTTCTGGGCTAAAATAATTTTTACAAACCCCCGTTGTTTGGAAGGTAGCAGAAAAAATTTGGTGCAATTATGCGTGATAGAAATTTTGTTTGGGACCCCGGGACTTTTAAGGTTTTAGGATTACATTTTCCACCAAAACCCGACACTTTGTACAATAAATACGAGGAAAAATTTTTTTAAACAGAGCGTCTTGCGTTTGAAAAAAAAACAGATTACCGTATGGAAAAAAAACTGTTATAAACTTAGTGTTTTCAAAAATTTTTATTTTTAATTAATTTGCCCGACCCACCCCGACTTTTTTTGATTCTTTGAAAAAAAATGTACATGTTTTTGTGGAATGGCAAACAGGCTCAAAGGTTGTGGTTTTAAAAACGTACTTTTAAATGGAATTTAAAATGCTGAATGTTGGAAAATTTTTTTCTTTATGAAGAATCTTGGTTAAGGGGATGAACCTTTATTCTGGTGGAAGGTTTTACCCCTTAAAATGTTTCCTAGGTTAGGACATTTAAAAAAATTTTTGGGGCCCAATATGCTAAATTTTTTTGAAAATGTTGGAAAACCCCTTCGGGGGGATGTTGGTAAAACATTACAAAAAACTATGTAAAAATGTTGTTATCTTCTGGCTGAAATTTATGTTGAATGTATTCATTACAAAATTTTTTTTATGGGGACGAAGGGTGTTTGGGTGCGGGATGGTGGACTATGAAATTTTTATGTAAAAAATTAATTAATGATAATGGTTTTTGACATATAACCAATTTTGCTTAAGTAAGGGATAAGAACCAAAATTTTATATTGTACGAAGGGTATTGCGACGCAGTCCCAAAATAGCAAAAATTAAATGTGTTTAAACCCCCAGATACAAAAATTTAGACTCAGACATGGTCCTTTATTTTAAGGGCAAAAAAACATGTGCAGCCCTTTTAAATGGAAATGGCTATTCCAACGCAGTCAAAAATGGAAAAACTTGTCTGAAAAATTAGCTGAAGCATTTTTTTCACTTTTTAAAAAACTACCCAAAAATGTACAGCTCAGAAAGGTTTAAAACCAGACTTTTTCTAGATTTTCCCCCCCTCAGAGATATTTTTTTTCAGGATAAAATTACCCATTCCCCTATTGCAACTTTTGTAATTTGGTGGCAATTGCTTCCACCATGTTGTAGATTGGTTTTGTCAAAAGTTTTGGACCGGTTTTTTTTTAAAATTTGCTTTGGAAAATGTCCCATTGTGATTCTTCAAAATTTATAAAAGAATTGTTTTTTTCGGGTAAAACAAAATTTCACAGACAAGCCCCTGATTTTTTTCTGCTTCGGGGTAAATTTTATATATCGACAAAAATTGCAAAATTACACCCAAAAGTCCAGTTGTTTTACATTTTTTAGAACAGATTGGAATCAGAAAAATATGTTCTTTTTTTAACAAAAATTAGGAAATTTTAAAAAAGTTGGTGCCTTATTCCCACTTTTTTTTTGTCTTTGAAAAAAGTTTTTTTTTATTAAACAAAAGGATAGAGCCTAGGCTGTGTCAAAGAATTTATTTTTTATTTTTCAATTTTTTTTTTATTTCCTGTTTTGGTTTTATCAAATTCATCAATTGTTTTCAAAATTTTCATGTTCAGTACTTAGTCGTTCCTTCAATATTTCAAGTGGGTTTTGGCATGCGTGTAAAAAAAAGAAAAAAAAAGAGGAAGTTGTGAAACTACCTTGAGCTTCCAAAAAGGTCTCTTTATACTTAACTTTTCCCCGTAATTATACACAAAAACTTACTTGAAGATCAACTTCAACTATACTGCGTAGGGTACATGTATTTAATTTTTATGCGTATATCTATGATAAAAACTAACACTCTCTCCTGTTTCCCCTTTTCCCCTGTGTGTGTGTGTGTGTGGGTGTGTGTGTGTGTGTGTGTGTGTGTGGTTGTGTGTTGTGTGTTTGGGGTGTGTGTGTGTTGTGTGTCCTTTCGCCCCTGTGTTGTAGCGGCATTTGTATATGTTTGGTATGTGTATTTGCATTATGTATATTATTGTGTATGTTTTGTATGTGTAATATGTGTGTATGGTATGCGGTGGTGTATGTTAGCCTATTAATGTGTGTGTATAGTGTACATCGTAGTGTTATATAATTTATTTTGTGTGTGTGTGTGTGTTTGGGGGTGTGTGGTGTGTGTGTGGTGGTTGTGTGTGTTGTACATTTGGGATGCATGTTTTTTCTCAATTTATAGTACCAGTATTACTGCTTTGTCACTTTGTTTGTGTTTGTCAGTTTGTTTGTAACGAAAATGAAAAAAAAAAACCCCTTTAACTACTCTTTTTTTTCTTTTTTCCCCTCACTTTCAAATGAGTAAAACACAAAGAAAAATGCCCGATTGTAACAATTGTATATTTATATTCATATTCATTTTTTTTTATAAAAAACTCTTCCCCTTTGTACATGTATGGCATGTTATGTCAAATTGTTTGTTAAAATCCATTTTGAGGTGAGTGGTGAAGAAGGGGGAAAAGTAAGGAATGTTTGAGTGGAGGGATGGAGAGGGAATAAAAAAATATTTAAAAAAAAAAAGACTTTAGTATGATTTAACGCAGGATCCGTTTTAACTAAGACATTGAGTCTCTAGGGTGCGATCTGTATTACAGTTTGGAACATTATTGTCGCCAGGATTGCGGGGGTTTTAAATTTCTTTTAATCTATGATTTTGTTTTTCCCCTTAAAAAAAGACCCGCCAGAAATCAGCAGAATGAAAAAACAAATCAGGTGGAGAAAGTGACCCGTGAAAAGATCCCCCTCTGGGCGTGTTGAGCGGAAAAAAAAAAAGCGAGTGGAACAGCAAAGAAAATTAAAGTTACAAACACAGAATATATCATCTGAAAACAAACACCGCCAAGGCCGAAAAGTTGATTCAATGCCAGCATAAAAATCCATGTGATTCAAGGCCTACGCACCAAAATCTTTGGAATATTGAACTTAAAACTGTTGTTTATTTTTTGGGCCCTTGCTGCGCTGGGGGCGGTTAATTCGGTTTAAATATTAAAAAACGTGGCGAAAAAAAAGAGTCAAAAAAAAACTGAACCCTAAAAACAGAAGACAAAAAAATCCAGAACCACCAACAAAAAAAAGATCTTTTGTCCATTTCAAATGCAATAATTTTTAACTTAATTTTAATTTTTTTTTTTTTAAAAATGATCATGGGTTTATTTTTGGGGTTTTAAAAGATGGAGTCAATAAATAAGACATGGAGTCTATAAAAGACATTTCCATAGCCCCGAAATTTTAATCAAAGCGGGGTTGCTTTGGATGTAAAATTCTTTAAAATCTTGCTGACCGTTTTTGCGCAGGGCGCTGAGCAAAAAATCCCCAGCGATGACGCGTTTTTTGAGGGTGTGCGTACTATATTAGGCATTCTATTAAGACAAAAAACATAGATTGTATTGTTTTTTTGATAATTATAAATAATTGAATAAGAACTTGGTTGTACTTAGAGGGTGCTTAGTTTTGATCTTAAGTTGATTTGGGAAGAACTTGGGATGACTTGGGCGACTTGAGTAAGAACTTAGAATCTTGGGGGGGACTTGGGGGATTAAATTAAGAACTTGAATGACTTAGTAAGAACTTGGGATGACTTGATGACACTTGAGTGAACTTGAGAAAAATTGGAAGTAACTTGGGGGGGATTTAAATTAAGAAAATTGAAATGCTTGGGGTGGGGTGGGGGGGGGGGCGGGGGGTGTGCAGCGCGCCCCTTTTTTTTTATAAGAAACGGTGTCCAGAATAGATTTAGTTATTATTAATAAAAAAAAAAACAACAACAACACGATAAAAAGCTATATACAAAAAACGATTGCACGCTATAATTTTTAAAAAATAATAAACTTACCTTAAATGTCTTGTGAAATCCCCTTGGGTGCATCCCATTGGTATTTAAAATTTTTAAGAGCAGCTTTCCCTTTTTTTTTCAATCAATCAATGTTTTTAATTTTGTCCCTTTTAGTTTTACTCTTTCTTCTTGTTTCGCTCTTTTTCTCTTATCTTTCTCAAATCTTTTCTCTTTTTTGTTTTGTTTCCCAAAAGTTCTTTTTTAAATGGGAATGCTGGGGCCCAAAAAATTTTGACAGTTCTTGGGTTCCGATTTGTTGCCTGATCCGTCATTTTAAAACTAACCGCTGTCTCAAGAACACGTAACTATAAAAGGTCAATACCTTTTTATATGTCAAAAGCAGAAAAGTGTCCACAGCAAGAAATAGGTCCGGGTCAACCGAAATAAAGTGTCAACAACCCGAAGTAATCAGCAAGGGAAAAATAAGCACAGAATTGCTTGCATTATTTATACTGTTGTCAGCTCTCTTGTGTGTGTGAAAACGGGTTTCCCTGCTCTTTGCGACCCTGGCGTCCCCCCGAGCAAAAAATGAGTTGTGGGGCTGTCCCCCCTGTGGGAGTTTCAGTCAGCTAATTACTGGACTGACGCCCACTGACACCACAATCCCCGAACCTTTCCAAGTCGAAGAACAACAACACAAAATTTAAAAATCGGGTGTCAGCCTAATAAGGGTCTCCGTTTTCCCTGTTGTGGAGTATTTGGCAGTGTGGGAAAAATTTCCCTTTTTTGTCTGTCTGCTGTCGTCTGTTGTTATTTACTTGTTTTATAAGATTTATTTGTTAGGATAATGTGCGGATTTTAAAAGGGCTTTAGAGAACAAATTAAGCAGAGGCATTTGATGAATAAAAACTGAAAAGTTTAGTAAAAATTTGTATTAAAACGGTAATCCCACACGTATGTTTGTTTGTAAAAAAAACGTTATTTTTTGGTTATTGAAAAAGGGAAAGTGTGATTAATTATTTTTTTATTCATTGTTGAAGTCTTTTTGTCAGAGAAGGGAAATACCGGTTTGGGGGGCCCCCTTCGAAAAGTTAGTTCGAAGGGGAGTTTAGAAAACCCGGGATTTTTCCCTTCTCTAAACTTTTCTTTTTTTAAACAAAACCTTACAGTGGGTGAGGAAGTTCAGTCGCTCCTAAACAGGGAAAACGGTTCCGGGTTTTCAAAAATAAAAAATCGAATGATAATACCCGCGCCACCAAAAAAGATAGGAGTCCCTCTTCGGTTCTGGGGGTTGCGTTGCCCGGAAACACTGCAGAGACTGCCTAACCCTTTCGCTCACCCGGCTTAAACAGGCGCAGGTGAGCCCGGGGCAATAAACTTTTCAACAGACTTCCGGACGACTACCTTCCGGTTTTGCACGGTTGCATAAAATTTTTGAGGACGGGGGAAAAGGTCCGTCCAAATTTTAATTTAGGTGAGCACGTGAATGGTGAATTGTCTGCAGTTCCCCTGAAGAAGGGCCTTTTTGGGGACAAAAAAATTTGGGCAAGAAAAAAAAAGGAAAAGGGTCAATCAAGCTGTTTTGTGTCCATATATATATATATATTATATATATATTAATAATTTATAAATTAATTATAATATATATATATATTTAAAATGATGAAAAATAAATTGCAGCACTGCCCCCCGGTTCTTTTTAACCAGCTTTCGCCAAAAAAGGTTTTCAGGAACCGATGTATTAATTCCCTTTGGGACCCAAAGGCATCATACTTTGAGTCATAGTAGCTACTCAATTTAAAAAAGACGCCACAAACACACACACACACCACACCACACACCCCACACCCCCACCCACACACCACCACACTTTTTTATTTTTTAATATATATATTATATATATATTTATATATATGTTTAAATAAATTTTAAAAAAGAAGTGCTAAAATCAACAAACTTGTTTTCGGCCTCTTGCCTCTTGCTTCGTATATATATTTATATATATATATATATATTATTTATATATATTATATATATATTTATATATATATATTATATTTAAAATATTTATTGTGTGAACAATTTAAATTGGGGGAAAACAAGTGCAGGCTAAACAATTTTTCCCTCATTTTAAAAAATGACTTTGCAAAGATTTGAACTTTTAGAGAAAAAAAAAAAAATTTAAGATGAGAAAATGGGGGAATATTTTTTAAAAAAATGAAAAAAACCCCTTTACGCTGCCTGAGGAACCATCGTGTCCCTTTTAAGGGAGATCTATTTGTATTTCTGCTCTAGGCCCTTTTGTTGCTGGTCGGACTATCAGGGAGGGGCACGGCTTTGGGGTCTGGCTCCTGGTGTCAAATAAAACCAAACCCCAGTTTAATTCGTGGTGTTCTCCCCACCAAGAGTTTAAAAAAGATCCCAAAAGCCCCCAAAGCACCCGTGAAGGGTGTAATGGATTATTATATTTGTTAAAAAAATTAGTGCTAAATTCTTCAAGCTTGTTTAAAATATGTCTCTGTCACGGTTTTTACGAGGCCTCGACGTTTACCCCTCTGAGGGCGGAAATTTTCATTTATTTTTTTCATTGCTGTTTTCGTGTATTGTCCCCTTAAAGTGGTTTGTGGTGCGTTTGCACCTTAAGTCGTTCAGCTGGGTTGGGTTTTCTTTCTTCTCTCTCCTTTAATTCCTCCCCGGGAAATTTATCCCGCAGGTTCAGGGGGTGGTACCTTTCGCTTGAACTGGTTTCTGCGGCCTCTCTCCCGTCTTGTACCTGCCCCCGTGCTCATTTCCCTTTTGGGGTTGAGGTATGCTCACTGTGAGTTAGCGTGGCTGTTGGCTGCCACGTTAGGCAGGGGTTTTTTCTTACTGAGGGAAGATGTCTCTGAGAGCGTGCTTGTTTTTGGTTCTCACCCTTCGCGAAGGGACGGTCGGGACCTTCATCCCTACAGTCGGCTGTAGGGGGGGGAATACATCACGTTCTTTTTTTTCCCCATCTGCGCTGCTGTCCTCTCGCGGACAGAGGGGAGGAGAGTCGCTTTACCGCCTCTTCTGGGGTCACCCCCGGGTAGTGGTAAGATCAGTTTTGGGTTTTTTTTTTTTTTTTTGTTGTTAGCGGCCCAATTTTCTCTTTTGCTCAATTTTCTTTTGTTTTCAAAAAAATTTAAAAGAAATATTGTTTGAGACCGCTTTTCTGGTTAATTCAATCTTTAACCTGGCCATTCTAAATTATATCCAAAATTCTTTCTCCTTTTATTCATCTGGTGATGCGGTAGTCGGTGGGGATGGGAGAGAACCTGGTGATTCAGGGTTGGTGCTTGCTTGGTCTCGCTCGTCCGCCCTGTCACATTCGCCGGATTCTTATTCTTCGGCCACCGTCTGTTTGTGGGTGCAAGGAGAACGAGTTTTATGTTTGCGAGCGTGCGTACGCATGATTAATCGTTTGGATGCGTGGTTGAAGAATTGTGTCATTTTGGAAATGTTGCTATAAAATGTGGTGATAATTGTGCCATTGAATTATTATTATTTGCAAATGTGGCAGCAGTTATAAAGCGATGGCTGCTGTATTAGTTCAGTTCCTAAGAAAGGAAAATGTTGAACGTGAATGAGAGAAGGATGAATATACAATTTTCTATCCATGTGTTTAACCTGTGAATGTAATCTCTTACCTGCTTCGTGTGAGGAAACCTTTAGCGAACATTCCTCAGTTGGTTTGTTTACTGTATTATGCTCGGGTCTGTGTTGGGCTGGTGATATTGATGCGTTCGGCAAGCCTCCCCTCGCCCATCATGCGAGTGGTGTTAGGATTTAACAGCATGTGTCAGACCGTACTGACTGCGGGGGGTCCAGTACCCTTCCCTTCTTTCTTCTTTCCTCCCAGTTCCATCTTCCCTCCTCCGGGGGTTTCACCCGGAGCTTGCACTGGTTGGGGCTGCACACTGGTTGGGGCCACGCACTGGTTGGGGCCACGCACTGGTTGGGGCCACGCACTGGTTGGGGCCACGCTCTGGTTGGGGCCACACACTGGTTGGGGCCACGCACTGGTTGGGGCCACGCATGGTTGGGGCCACGCTCTGGTTGGGGCCACACACTGGTTGGGGCCACGCACTGGTTGGAGCCGCGCACTGGTTGGGGCTGCGTACTGGTGAAAAAGTACGTGGACTTTGCTGGATGGTCCTGATCCCTGTCCGGGACCTCCAGTGACGACGCCTTGTCCCACGGGATGCGCTCTTCCCCGTCCTCGCACTTCAAACAGCCCATGTGACCGGTGCGGGTAGCACTGTGGTGTGCGATTTGGGCGTATGTTGTGTGTGTCAGTGGTGTCGGCATCGAAGGACACTCCGTTCAAGAACCGACCCGGTTTGGGGCACCTGGTGCGTCAGGGTGCTCCCAGTGGACTTTGGGGAGGCAGGGGTGTGAGGGGGTGCTGGAAATGCTTATTTATGATTAATTGTGTGTATGTCGTGTGTGTTGAAATGTTTGATTGTGATTTTGCATGTGGTGTGTGCTGGAATGCTTAATTGTGTGTGCATCGTGTGTGTTGGAAATGCTTATTTATGATTAATTGTGTGTATGTTGTGTGTGTTGAAATGTTTGATTGTGATTTTGCATGTGGTGTGTGCTGGAATGCTTAATTGTGTGTGCATCGTGTGTGTTGAAATGCTTGATTGTGATTGTGCATGTTGAGTGTGTTGGAATGTTTATTTGGGACTATGTGTGTGTTGGTGTGAATAAATGGGGTGTTGTATCGTAATCTTTCTTGTGTGGTCTCTTGCGGGGCGTGTGAGGTCAGTCATTCCCTTCACTCCCATCTAGACCGATCCTGTCAGGGCAGACCTCCAGGGGTCGGTCGTGACATTTGTGGGGGCTCGTCCGGGATGTGAAGGGCTCTGACTGTCTCTCTCGTTTCGCGGAGTACCTGTCCAGTTCTGTCTGTTTTGTATACGTTTAGTTAGTTTGTCGTGTTTGTTTGTGGGTGGTTGGCTGGGTGACTCTAGCGTGTAGGGAGTCTTTTGGTGGCCTGAAGGAACATCTGGTGTGGCTGGGGAGTCGAGGTGAGACCAGGCGGAATCGACCGCGTCCAGACCTCCTTCGCCGGGTGCTCACGCAGACAGCGTAAGACTTTCCTTTTGCTGCCACTCAGTCTGTCATTCCTGTTTTGTAGTTATCCAGTTTTTTTTTTTACCGGTGGTTATTGAGTACAGGGGTGTATCGGACGTTAGTGTCACGTTTTCTTCTCTCCGGATTCCGCTCATTTTCGTGGCTTGCGCTAGTTTTGAGTTTGTTGTCT
>JAFLJL010005000.1:0-32557 GCA_018398815.1 Conus ventricosus
TGACGGTCCCAGCCGGGTCGGGGAAAGGGTGTGGCAGCTGTTCTCAGCAGGAATAAAACGAAGTTTTTGCGGGCGCTTTAATGGAAGTCGGTCCATGAGGGGGTTAAAATGCACAGCAAGAGCCAAGCTCTGATCTGAAAGCATCATTTTTGTGAGAGTGTTAACGTGAATTTGCCTTTCTTAATTTTGACGATGAAATGTCTTGCTTTTCCTGAGATATTGAAGTGGATGTGTGGGTTTTTTTTTCTCTCCTTATTTTCTGAAATGTTAAGGAAGAGGCTTCTTCCCTTTTTCTGAGAAGCTAATGAGGAAGCATGTTCCATTTTTCTGAGTAGACGAGGAAGCTTCCTCCTTCTTTACCTGACACGCTGACTGATGTAGAAAATGTCTTCTGGTCTTTGAGATGTTCATGATAATCTTCTTCCTCTTTTTCTGAGACGCTAATAAAGAAACGTCTTCCCTTTTTTTCTTCTGTGATGTTGATTAAGAAGCTTTTTTTTTCCGTTTTCCTGAGATGCCGAGTAGAAAACATCCTCCTTTTCTTCTGCAGAATCCGTTCGGAAGCATTTTCCTTCTTTGCGAAGTTGAGGAGGAATGATCTTCCTTTTTTTTTCGGAAATATTGACGAGTCACCGTATTCTCCTTTTTTGCAAGACTTAATTGAAGAAGTTCCTTCCTTGTGTCTGAGACTTCGATAATGAAAGTCTTCCTTGTTTTCCTGAAACTTCGATGAGGTAGCTTTTTTGTTGTTGAGATGTTGATGATGAAGTTTTCTTTCCCTTTTATGATATGCTGATGAGTTGGGTTTCTTTTATATTATATATATATATATATATATATATATATATATATATATATATATATATATTATATATATATATATATATAGATCAGTATATTTAAAATGCCTAAAACAATTTTTTAAGTGCTCAACCCCTTGGGGAGCAACATTAGTTAAAACAAGTTAAAAGAGGAATCTTAAAACTATCTACTAATTTGTTTCGAGCGTGTTGCGCTGTCATCAGGATGGTTTTTGGTTTGCCCACCGCCGATGTTATATAGCGTGTGGGCTCCCGTTTGCGGTTGTTTGCACGTGCGGGTTGGCTGCACGTGTTTTTTGGGGGCTTTCAGGTTTTTGTTTTGGGTGTGTTCACAACAACGATTTCCATTTATGCCTGCAGTTGTTTAC
Organism: Conus ventricosus; assembly: GCA_018398815.1. Taxonomy (NCBI): domain Eukaryota; kingdom Metazoa; phylum Mollusca; class Gastropoda; order Neogastropoda; family Conidae; genus Conus; species Conus ventricosus. Next base: position 1,190 of record JAFLJL010005000.1, read on the forward strand.
TATTTCTGTTTTGGTATTTAAAGTTGCTAAGTGTGGTTTGCATAGTATTAACCATTTCTCAGTTAAACATAGGTTGCACCTTTTTGAAACATTGCTGTATGGTGATGCTCTTTTTATGATTTTCCAGGATATATTGTAGCTTGTTTTTGCGTCTTTAAGTTTCCAGATATATTTGCTCAGTTCTGTTTGGTTTTTATATTTTTCTTTATTAAATGACTGTTTGTGGTTTGCATATCTGGTTTTGAAGTGGTTTTCAGTGATCCCTATGTATGCTTCTTTTTCATTTTCTGATGTCAGAGTAGCCTGGTATACAATGTTGTTGTGAAGACATTTATTGTTTAGTGGGCACTGCTCCTTTCTGGGCAATTGCAAGATTTCCTTTCTTCACCCTTCTTTGCTGTGTTGATTTTCATTTTGTTGGATGCGTCAATTAGTTTTGAGGTTGGGCATTCATGAGTACGATAGTTTGACAGTGTTTTTGTTAAATATTTGGACAGTTTGTGTTCTTTTGGAAATGAAGTTGTTAGGATTTTGAAGAATTCTTTCCCTATGCTTGTTTTGAGTTTCCCGTCGTATGGGGGGTTATACCATATGATTTTTCTTTTCCTATTTTTTCTTGCTTTTATTTGTGTTGTTGTCTGGGTTGTATTGTAATTTGTAATTGTATCCACTTGTTTTGTAGTGCCTCCTGGTATTCTTACTGCTGCATTGTTGAACACTCTCTCACTGCATGACAGGTTTGATAGTCTCTTGTTTATGCCATGGGGTATGGTCTTTAATACAGATGGTGGATGGTTACTTTTGGTGTGTACATAAAGAGGTGTATCGTTGGGTTTCTGTATGGTTTATATATGTGATTGTTGAGATCCAGTGTTATGTCTAAGTAGTTCACTACCTTTTTGTTTGCTTCAATGGTAATCTTTAAGTTGTGGTTTTGGAGGATTTTGCATAGTTCTTTCTTCTTGTTTTCGATGGCTCTTGGATTGTTGGTTAGTGCAGCAAGGCCATCGTCCTCTGTATAGTCCGACTTTTTTCCGAGTTTTTTCTTGATGTTGGACAGCATGAATAGTCCGACCAGTTCACATGTTTCTGCACCATCATATGATCCCATGGTTACGTCGAATGTTGAGTTTCTGTTGGTTTTCCTGATCCAGGTTTCATTTTTGCTGTGTAGTAATGTTTTCTTGGTGTGGAGAATGATTTCCATGTGGAAGAACACATACGAAGTTATCCAATGGTTCAAAAAACTCAATAAAACAAAGCAATACAGTACTCATCACATTTGACATAGTAGACTTTTACCCATCTGTAGATGAGGAACTACTCACCAAAGCCCCGAAGTTTGCCAGTAACGACACAGGCATAACAGGGTCAGAAATGGAAATCATTCTCCACACCAAGAAAACATTACTACAACAGCAAAAATGAAACCTGGATCAGGAAAACCAACAGAAACTCAACATTCGACGTAACCATGGGATCATATGATGGTGCAGAAACATGTGAACTGGTCGGACTATTCATGCTGTCCAACATCAAGAAAAAAACTCGAAAAACAAGTCGGACTATACAGAGACGATGGCCTTGCTGCACTAACCAACAATCCAAGAGCCATCGAAAACAAGAAGAAAGAACTATGCAAAATCTTCCAAAACCACAACTTAAAGATTACCATTGAAGCAAACAAAAAGGTAGTGAACTACTTAGACATAACACTGGATCTCAACAATCACATATATAAATCATACAAGAAACCCAACGATACACCTCTTTATGTACACACCAAAAGTAACCATCCACCATCTGTATTAAAGACCATACCCCATGGCATAAACAAGAGACTATCAAACCTGTCATGCAGTGAGAGAGTGTTCAACAATGCACAGTAGAATACCAGGAGGCACTACAAACAAGTGGATACAATTACAAATTACAATACAACCCAGACAACAACACAAATAAAAGCAAGAAAAATAGGAAAAGAAAAATCATATGGTATAACCCCCCATACGACGGGAAACTCAAAACAAGCATAGGAAAGAATTCTTCAAAATCCTAACAACATTTCCAAAAGAACACAAACTGTCCAAAATATTTAACAAAAACACTGTCAAACTATCGTACTCATGTATGCCCAACCTCAAAAACCTAATTGACGCATCCAACAAAATGAAAATCAACACAGCAAAGAAGGGTGAAGAAAGGAAATCTTGCAATTGCACCAGAAACGAGCAGTGCCCACTAAACAATAAATGTCTTCACAACAACATTGTATACCAGGCTACTGTGACATCAGAAAATGAAAAAGAAACATACATAGGGATAACTGAAAACCACTTCAAAACCAGATATGCAAACCACAAACAGTCATTTAATAAAGAAAAATATAAAAACCAAACAGAACTGAGTAAAAACAAGCTACAATATATCCTGGAAAATCATAAAAAGAGCATCACCATAGAGCAATGTTTCAAAAAGGTGCAACCTATGTTTAACTGAGAAATGTTAATACTATGCAAACCACACTTAGCAACTTTAAACACCAAAACAGAAATAGTATACAACTGCAGGCATAAATGGAAATCGTTGTATAGTGAACACACCCAAAACAAAAACCTGAAAGCCCCAAAAACACGTGCAGCCAACGCACGTGCAAACAACCGCAAACGGGAAGCCCACACGCTATATAACATCGGCGGTGGCAAACCAAAAACCATCCTGATGACAGCGCAACACGCTCGAAACAAATTTTGTAGATAGTTTTAAGATTCCTCTTTTAACTTGTTTAAAAAACGGTACGTGCCAGTTTGCCGCGTGCCAGATTGCCGACTTTGAGCACTCTCTCAGCCCTTCGGGCTTAAATGTGTGAGCACGAATTGGCCTAACGGCCTTCGTTCATTCGTCCTTCGTCCTCTCTCGGGCTTCGCCCTACTCTAATCTAAAGACCATCGATTCTGCTTTGAGTAGACTGGACACTGGTTACGCCAGGGGGAGCCATGCAGTATGGACGTGTCGGCAATCTGCACGCGCAAACTGGCATGTCCCCGTTTTAAATATATTATATAATATATATATATATATATATATATTATATATATATAATATATTATATTTATATATATATATATATATATATTAATGAGGAGTCATATTTCTCTCCTCCTGAGAAGTTAAGGAGTGGCTGTGGTCATAATGAAGCATATTGTTTAGAGTTAAAGAATAAAAACGAAGTCTAAAATCATCTACAACGTTGTTTCAAGCTGGGCTCTCGTCAGGATGATACTTGGTCACCCACCGCCGGTGTTTTATAGCGTGTGGGGCCCATTTTATTGTTTTTTTCACGTGCAGGTAGATTGCCCTCGTTTTTGTTTTTTTTTCTATTTTTAATATTCAGGTTATTGCTTGGGTGTGTTTCACCAGCAACGATTTCCACTTGTGCCTGCAGTTGTTTACTATTTCTGTTTTAGTGTTTAGGGTTGCTAAGTGTGGTTTGCATAGTATTAACCATTTTTTCAGTTAGACATAAATTGCAATCTTTTTGAGATGTTTTTGTATGGTGATGCTCTTTTTATGATTTTCCAGGATATATTATAGTTTGTTTTTGCATCTTTGAGTTTCCAAATGTATTTGCTTAGTTCTGTTTGGTTTTTGTATTTTACTTTATTGAATGACTGTTTGTGGTTTGCATACTGGTTTTGAAATGGTTTTTCCGTAATCCCTATATATGTTTCTTTTTCATTCTCTGATGGTCATATTGGCTTGATATACAAATTTGTTGTAGAGGCATTTGTTGTTTAAGGGGCACTGTTCTTTTTTAGTGCAGTTGCAAGATTTCCTTTCTTCACCCTTCTTTGCTGAATTGGTTTTTGTTTTGTTGGATGCATCAATTAGGTTTTTGAGGTTGGGCATACATGAATATGATAGTTTTCACGGTGTTTTTGTTGAATATTTGGACAATTTGTGCTCTTTTGGGAACGATGTTGTTAAGATTTTGAAAAATTCTTTCCTATGCTTGTTTTGAGTTTTCCGTCGTATGGAGGGTTGTACCATATGATTTTCCTTTTCCTGTTCTTCTTACTTTTATTCATGTTGTTGTCTGGGTTGTATTGTAATTTGTAGTTGTAGCCACTTCTTTGCAGTGCTTCTTGATATTCTACTGCTGCGTTATGAATACTCTTTCGTTGCATGACAGGTTGGATAGTCTCTTGTTTATGCCATTGGGTATGGTCTTTAATACAGATGGTGGATGGTTGCTTTTGGTGTTTACATAAATGGGTGTGTCATTGGTTTCTTATATGGTTTATATATGTGGTTGTTGAGTCAAGTGTTATGTCTAAGTAGTTCACTACCTTTTTGTTTGCTTCAATAGTAATTTTTAAGTTATGATTTTGGAAGATTTTGCATAGTTCTTTTTTCTTGTTTTCAATGGTTCTTGGGTTGTTAGCTAGTGCTGCAAGGCCGTCGTCTCTGTATAATCCGACTTGCTTTCCAAGTTGCTTCTTGATGTTGGATAGCATGAACAGTCCAACCAGTTCGCATGTTTCTGCACCATCATATGATCCCATGGTTACGTCAAATGTTGAGTTTCTGTTCGTTTTCTTGATCCAGGTTTCATTTTTGCTGTGTAATAACGTTTTCCTTGGTGTGGAGAATGATTTCCATTTCGACCCTGTTATGTCTGTATGGTTACTAGCAAATTTTAGAGCTTTGATGAGTAGTTTCCTCGTCTATGGATGGGTAGAAGTCTACTATGTCAAATGTGATAAATACTGTGTTCCTTTGTTTGTCAAGTTTTTTGAACCATTGAATAACTTCGTATGTGTTCTTCCAGAGGTTGAATTCAGAGTTTTGATTTTACGTTTTTTTATTACTTTTTTCTAGGATTTTCTTACTTATTTTGCCTAATTCAGATTTTGATGGATTAATTAGTCTGCATGTTGGGTTGTTATGGAAGTTAGGTTTATGGTCTTTGAGTGTTATAAAGGCTTCTTTTGTTGCTGTCGCTTCTACCCAGTCACTTAGGTCTATGCGATGTGCGAGTTTTTTTTCTTCAGCATGATGCTATCGTGTGTTCTTTTGTCAGCTTTTTTTAATAGTTTTTCTGGATGTTTTTGTCAAGGAGTTGAGAGTATTCATTTGGTTCCATTTTGTAATAGTTACTGGTTTTGTCAGCCTTCACAAATACCTTTTGTCATTTTGTATTTGTTTTATTTGTTTTTTTAATGATGTTTGGAAATCGTTGTTGGATTTTTTTAATTCAATGTTGGCTATCATTCTTTTCATTTTGTTCTCGAAAGATTTCATTTCGTCTATGGCTGGTAGTGATCGCCATGATTTGAAGCCGTAGGTTGTTTTTGTCTTCTGTTTTTGCTGTGGGGTTCAGGAAGAAAAATGCTTTCCATCTCATTGCGTATGAATTTTTCAGTTTGTTCTATTAATCTTTTTACGTAGGATTGACGGTTGGAAACGGTATATTTTTTGTAGATTGTCTAAAATTAATTTCCTCCATTTTAAAACATCTCAGGCCACAGTGATCAACGTGAGGAGCGATTAAGAAAGTGTAGCTGTTGCCTAAAACGGTTTTTAAAATGCTCAACCCCTTGGGAGCAACATTTGTTTAGAGTTAAAGAATAAAAACGAAGTCTAAAATCATCTACAACGTTGTTTCAAGCTGGGCTCTCGTCAGGATGAATACTTGGGTCACCCACCGCCGGTGTTTTATAGCGTGTGGGGGCCCAGTTATTGTTTTTTTCACGTGCAGGTAGATTGCACGTGTTTTTGTTTTTTTCTATTTTTAATTTCAGGTTATTGCTTGGGGTGTGTTCACCAACAACGATTTCCACTTGTGCCTGCAGTTTTGAAAAAAAACAATAACTGGGCCCCACACGCTATAAAACAACCGGCGGTGGGTGACCCAAGTATTCATCCTGACGAGAGGCCAGCTTGAAACAACGTTGTAGATGATTTTAGACTTCGTTTTTATTCTTTAACTCTAAACAAATGTTGCTCCCCAAGGGGTTGAGCATTTTAAAAACCGTTTTAGGCGTAACAGCTACACTTTCTATATATATATATATATATATATATAAAAAGTGTAGCTGTATATATATATATATATATATATATATTATATATATATTATATATATATATATATATATATATATATATGTGTGTGTGTGTGTGTGTGTGTGTGTGTGTGTGTGTGTGTGTGTGTGTGTGTGTTCACGCGCTTACTATCAGCACTCGGCTGCTTCGTGTGCATTCCCTAACAGTGTCAGAGTGTGGGACTGCTGTTAGTCTTACAAGATTACCTGCCGCTGAAATATGTGACGTGTTCATAGTCATAGTGTTTTAGCCTCCACATTACCATGAAGGTCAATTTAGCGCTGTCAGACAAAAAAAAGAGAGACACACTTCCATACGATGCGAGTTTACGAGCAAACCTGAACGAGCAAACACGTAGTAAAGCATGAACATTGAGTTAGTAAAGCACATCAGTCTATAACATGCTTTTGGTACTACAGCGTGCAGCCTTTCACCAAATGAAACAAAACTTTGATCCAACATGAAAAACTATAGCACATACAGGCACACGCGACATAAAAATGAAAAAAAAGACAAATGCCTTAATTTGAGTGAGAAAAACAAGAAATACTAACAAATAAAAACAACGGCAACACACGAAACAAAATCATTAGAAATAAATGCAAATCCTCCGTTTGAAAATGTAAACCTGAGCAAAAACTGGAGATGATTTCTTAAAAGCAAAGTTGACAGGCTCGGAACATAAACACAGTAACCACAAGGGACTTTTGAAAAAAGAAAAAAAGAAAGAAAAACAGGAAAAATTCCCAGGCTGGGGTGGGACCAAGGGGGGGGGGGGTGAGGGGGAAGTATGGCAGGCAAGCAGGAGAAAAGTCCAACTTTCCCAGTAAAGAAAGCAACACTTCCCATCTACAGCCCCTCCAGGCCACCCCCTTTCCTCTGAAGACATGCAATCACGCTCAGACCCCTCCGGCTACCGCCACGCCATGTTTGATCGGACGATGTCTGGACACAGGCAGAGACTCTGATGATGACTGGAGATGTCTGGAACACCACACACACACACACACACACACACACACACACACACACACACACACACACACACGCACGCACGCACGCACGCACGCACGCACGCACGCACGCACGCACGCACGCACCACACACACACACACACACACACAGAGGGAGAGAGAGAGACAGAGGTAAGAGAGAGAGAGAGAGAGAGGAGAGAGAGAGAGAGAGAGAGAGAGAGAGAACTAAGGGATGATTCTCGCAGAACTCCTTGCTCCATTCCTTTGAAAACCAGCCAAGGGCAGAGAGCTGACGACGCCCACAGAGCTCCCTGCTGGGATCCCACCCTCTGAAGCCAGGTTAGGGGCATGTCTCCACGAAGGGGCGAGGATGGCGAAAGCGAAAGGGGAATCCTCGCTCTGTTTCCTCCTTGAAAGGGGAGGAATGGGAGGGAAGGGTGGCTATGGATTCTGGGGAGGAGAGGGGAGGAGAGAGGTGGACAGCAAGGAACGGGGCGCGGTGGGAGAGAGACGGAGGCCTGTTTTATGGCGTGAAGCACTTCAGTGAAATCGGCCCTTTGGGGAGGCGGGAGGAACAGGACGAGATATGTGCCGGAGTTACGGTTTCTATGTTCTACGCCTAAACATTCACCCCACTATCCCTTCCCTTCCCTAGAGGGTCTGGCTCATAGGTATGGGGACCTGAGACTCAGTGTGTGTGTGTGTGTGTTTTGTGTGTGTTGTGTGTGTGTGTGTGTGTGTGCGCGCGCGCGCGTGCGTGTATTGTGTGTGTGTGTGTGTGTGTGGTGTGTGTGTGTGTGAGTGTGGTGCGCGCGCGTGTGTGTGTGTGTGTGTGTGTGTGTGTGTGTGTGTGTGTGTGTGTGTGTGTGTGTGTGTGTGACGCGCGCGCGCGTGGCATTCTTTTCACTGATCAAAAATCAGATCGAGGATCCGTTGGACCATATCTGAGATCTGCGCTCTCCCTAGTGATTTTTCCAGTTTTCTCCATTAATTTAATGTATTGCACGCATCGCCCACGTCTTCGCAATGCCATACAGTGTCTTTCATCTTTATTACTTTAAAGAATCCTCCTGCAGAGCTTTCAAGAGATGTTCCACCAGATATGATTTTTTGAGTTCCTGAGAGAGGTGGATGTTTCTTGTCTGATCGGAAGAAATACTTTAAAGCACATTTTGTCTGTTTTCAAAATCTTGTTTGGTGGGATATTTTTTCCCTCAAAACTGTATTAATAATTAACTTTGATCCGATGACAGCCCTGGTGTGATCCCCTGCGGTTGACTGGGTCAACAGGCAATGAACTATCAGAGTTAACATACGCCACTCACCCCGAGTTCTCCAGACACAATCACACCAGCCAGGTATGGCGCGGACCCAGCGCCAACAGTTGGCATGGAGCTAAGTCATGTGAATCTCAGGTTGCCAAGGGATCACTCACCAGAAGAGACCCCGCGTTGCTGATGAGTCATCATCATCATCATGTTCAGTCATGCTCATACATGCACGCGCCATCTGTTGGCATAATTCCCCAGCTACACATTCCCCACCATCCGCCCCCTTCACCTCCCCATCCTCCCCTCCGTCTCCTACTGTCAGCAACGACTGGCTAGTCACAGGGTTAGACGGCGGGAGACAGACTCCGACTCTAATTGTGGGAGTGTCGCCCGTGGGATGGTGACCGCCGCTTGGCTGTCTTCACAGACGGTCCACAGGAAATTGTTGTGATCAAAGACTGACAGGCCAATTCCCCTCACTCTTTCTCCTCTTATCAAAAATCCCCTCACTCTTTCTCCTCTTATCAAAAATCCCCTCACTCTTTCTCCTCTTATCAAAAATCCCCTCACTCTTTCTCCTCTTATCAAAAATCCCCTCACTCTTTCTCCTCTTATCAAAATCCCCTCACTCTTTCTCCTCTTATCAAAAATCCCCTCACTCTTTCTCCTCTTATCAAAAATCCCCTCACTTTCTCCCAGCTTATTTCCATTCCCTCTTACTCACTCTTACCCCCCCCCCCCCCCCCCCCATCAATTTCACCCACCTGATCCCGTTTCCCCCCTCGCTTCCAACTCCTGCATCTCATCTCCGCCTCACTGTCATCCGGCTTCGTTCCAACTCTCCTTTCTCATGCCAGCTTTCTCTCGCTCTTCCCCGTCACCCTCTGTTCCTGAACAGCTAGCCGTTTACCCTCACCCTCTCATCCAAAGTCTCCTTTACGCACACGTCATCCCAACTCCCCCTTCCTGTCACATGACCTCATCTCACCTCCCCCTTGAACACACATCCCAACTCTCCATTACTGTCAACCACGTCATCCCAATTCCCCCGTTACTGTCAACCACGTCATCCCAATCCCCCCGTTGCTATCAACCACGTCATCCAAGTCCCCCTGTTACTATCAACCACGTCATCCCAGTCCCCCTGTTACTATCAACCACGTCATCCCAATTCCCCGTTACTATCAACCACATCATCCCAATTCCCCTGTTACTATCAACCACGTCATCCAAATCCCCCCGTTTCTATCAACCACGTCATCCCAATCCCCCCGTTACTATCCACCGCCTCATATCAACTTCCCCGTACTTGATCTCACATTGTCCCAACACTCTCACTTATTTTCACTCACCTCATCCCAACTCCCCCTAACTCTCAACTCACCTCGTTTCAACTCCCCCCATTCTCTCACCCGTCTCATTCCATCTCCCCATCTATCTCACTCACTTTATCCCAACCCCACTTCATTTCAATCACTCTATCCCATCCCCACTTCATATCATTCACTTTATCCCAAGCCCACTTCATATCACTCACTTAATCCCAACCCCACTTCATATCATTCACTTTATCCCAACCCCACTTCATATCATTCACTTTATCCCAAGCCCACTTCATATCACTCACTTAATCCCAACCCCACTTCATATCATTCACTTTATCCCAACCCCACTTCATATCATTCACTTTATCCCAAGCCCACTTCATATCACTCCCTCTATCCCAACCCCACTTCATATCACTCACTTTATCCCAACCCCACTTCATATCATTCACTTTATCCCAACCCCACTTCATATCACTCATTCTATCCCAACCCCACTTCATACCACTCACTTTATCCCAACCCCACTTCATATCACTCACATTATCCCAACCCCACTTCATATCACTCACTTTATCCCAACCCCACTTCATATCATTCACTTTATCCCAACCCCACTTCATATCACTCACATTATCCCAACCCCACTTCATATCATTCACATTATCCCAACCCCACTAGAGAACTAATAAATGCCGATTCTAGCCCCCCCCCCCTCACCCTCAACAAGTTTCGGGTGGGGGGGGGGGGGGGGGGCTAGAAATCGGCATTTATTAGTTCTCTGACAAGTAAGACTTCAGTAACCAAAAAAATAACGATTTTTTACAAACAAACATACTGTGTAGGATTATCCGTTTTCAATACTAACTTACTAAACTTTTCAGATTTTAATTTTTGTTTAATCCTATGTTTTTCCTGATCATTTTCAATAACATCATTTTCATGCAGACATTCATCAAATGAGTTTCTGTCTTTCATGTGGAATAAAACTACAGTCTTTAAAACAGATAATATTTTTGACATAAAAATCCACACACTTATCCCAGCTAGTTTTGGTTTACAAACTTTGCATAACAGACAGACAGACAGACAGACACGAGGCAGCGGGGGGTCTACAGAGACCCATCATTAGGCAGAAACCCAATCACTTAATTTGTATTCTTCTTTGCTGGGGTCTTGTGACTTGGCACAGAGAAGAGGCCCTCGTTCACACAGAACACAGCACACAGTCAATTAGTTGTCAATGCTAACAATCAAACAATGCCACATACCTTCTTCACCTCCAGTCGACTGCCACACCGGCGTGGGTTTTTAGAGCAGCATGTATCTTTGGTGTCAACGCGATGGCTTGTGTAATAGAAATTGTCAGATTTGCGAGTTCTGGATATTTTTCAAAGAGTTCTGACGTCTTTCTCAGTTTATTAATCCAACGAAGGGAGTACTTCAAATGACTTGTAACAAATTTCTTAAAATTTCCACTCTTTATTGTAAACAACCTTCGCAGCCATTTTCCATAATCTAGATACTGTTGAAGGCTGCGGTTATTTATTAAGCCAAGTGCAGTTTGGCCATCAGTTAAATTCTTTCTATTTCTTCAGCGTTTTTGTTTTCATCAAAGACTGGATAACGCTTTCAACACTTCTTAAACGTTTTTTCTGTTTTGTGATATTTTAGGCTGTTTAATAAATCTTCACCAGACAAATAATGTAGACTTTTAGATTTGTTATATGTTTGTCTTTTTTTATTGAACTGAAACTGGCCCGGTGTTTTTGGTAATTTTTTCTTTCTTCTTTTTCAAATTCTTTTGCTGCTCTTTCACCAGATGTGTTATAAATGCGTTGAAAATGTGTCCAGTACTGAGCACAAGCAAATGGTATTCTATCTGGTTTTGAATTGATTGATTATTTCTTTCAATAGCACTATTTGTGACTTCTTCTGCATCAATCTCTATGTCCTCCTCGTCACTAATAGTTATACACTTCAGTTCTTGCGATAGTCCAGTACTTTGAGCCATTACAAGTAGGCCGCATATTTAAATTTACACACACAACACGCGCACACAACAACAATGTTGAAGAGGCGAGACAGTTATGGAAGGCCGGCCAACTATTCACCAAATGATAGGTCTGTTCACACAGCGGGCGCGTACTAACACGTTGAATGCTAGCCAGGCAACGAATCACTACTCACGCATGGGACACAACCTGTTCAGTCACAAAGCAAGTGTCCTCCAGTTCCACTTTTCTTGGCAGCTCCTTCCACTTTGAGACACTTGACACCTTCACCCCAAGCCGCCCCAAGTCCTTAATTAAGTCACCCCAAGTCCTTAAGTCACCCCAAGTCCCTTATTAAATCACCCCAAGTCCCTTATTAAGCCACCCCAAGTCCTTAATTAAGTTTTTAATTAAGTCACCCCAAGTCCTTAATCAAGTTCTTGATCAATCACCTCAAGTCACCTCAAGTTCTTAATTAAGTCACCACAAGTTCTTAATCAAGTAACTTCTAAGTTCTTAATCAAGTCATCCCAAGTTGCCTCAAGTACTTAATTAAGTCAGCTCAAGTTCTTAACTTAAGTCCCCCCAAGATTGTAATTAAGTCATCCTCTAAGTACAACCAAGTTCTTATTCAAGTCAACTTATAATTATTTATTAAGTTATTAAAGTATTATTGCATCTGAAATGGATCAAAATGATCTTTTGTTGTTGTGGTTCTGGCATGCTTTTGTGTTGGGCTTCTGTATTTAGGGGTTGAGATTTTTTTTGGCTGCTTGGTTTTTGCGTCTTTGTTTATATATTTTATAACCGTAATAACCACCCCCAGCAGCAATGCCGCCAAAAATGACAATTGCTTTAAGTACAATATTCCATGAAGACTTTGGCGGTGTAGGCCTTGAATCAGCTTGTTCTTGTTCTGGTGTTTTTATAGCTGGCGTTGAAACAACTGGCTGCGGCTCTAGCACTTTTTCATTATGGCTATAGTCTGTGATTGTAACATTAATTTTCTTTGTTTGTTCCACTCTGCTACTCTTTTCCTGCTGCAACACGCCCAGGATGCTTTTTACTGGCCACTTTCCCCCACCGGATTCTGCTGATTTTCTGGCTCGGTCATTTTTTAAGAGAAAAAAAATCTATATGATTAAAAGTAATTAATCCTATGATTAGCGGCAATAATCTGGGGTTGAAACTGTAATTTATTTTGTTTGTTCCACTTTGCTAATTTTTTTCCTGCTGCAACGCCCCCAAGCTTTTTACTGGGCACTTTCTCCACCTGATTCAATGTTTTCTGATTCTGCTGATTTTCTGGCTTGGGCACTTTAAGGGAAACAAAATCTATATGATTTCAAAATGGAGTGACTGAAGGCGGGGAACGAAGCAAGATCAGGAATAGAGTTTAGAACTTACCGCCAATGACATTGACAAACAAAGCACAAGACAAGACACGATGCATTTCAACCACTTGGGTCTTCATCAGGCGAAAAAATAAATCACATTTAACATGTGGGACAGTACAAACTACGAAAAACAAAAAAGGGGGAATGAAAAATGACTTATCCGTAATTCTTCATGAAGGCGGAAATGACATAGCCAGGGGGATTAGGGAGAGGAAACAGAGGGGGGGGGGGGGGGGGGGGGGGGGGGGGGGGGGGGGGGGGGGGGGGGGGTTTCGGGGGGGAGGGGAGGTGTGTGTGTGTGATATGATAGGTTGTGTGTCTAGTTTATAGGATGTATGATATCTTTGTGATGGTTGTGGTAATGGTGGATAGATAATGATAAAAAAAAAAAAAAAAAAAAAAAAAAAAAAAAAAAAAAAAAAAAAAAAGGGAGAGAAGAAAGGTGTGTGTGTGTGTGTGGGGGATTTAAGGGGAAGGATCAAAACAAAATTAAGATTAGATAATGGAGGTTTGCTTTAACTACTGTATGAAGTGAGTGAAGAGGATGTGGTGGTGGTGTATGTAAGTGTGTGTGTATGTGTGTGTGTATGTGTGTGTGTTTGCCCAGACCTTCCATCCATCTATCCGACTTACCTACACCATTTCGCAGTCGGTCAACTTCCTAGACATCACCATCTCCCTAGAAGAAGGCCTACTCAAAACCTCCATTTTCTACAAACCCACCGACGCACATGCATACCTAGACTACTCATCCTCCCACAACCCACACACTAAAGACAGCATCCCATACTCACAATTTCTCCGTCTCCGCAACTCTGCTCCAGCGAGGAAGACTTCACTACACAAGCAGCCAAAATGTCACAATTCTTCACCCAACCGCGGATACCCCAGTTCCATCATCAATGCAGCACTCCGCCGCACCATAGCTGTATCCAGAACATCTGCTCTGGACACCCAGCATCCAACCAAGACAGACAGACCCACAGCCTACCTCCTCTACCACCCGCACACCCTCCCCATCTGTAGGATCCTCAAATCCAATTGGCACATTATACATAACCACAAACCCGCCTTCCATACCAAACCCATGATCACATTCAAACGTGACAAAAACCTCAAAGACCTCCTCGTGCGATCCAGTTGAACAGAACCACAGCTACACCACCAGGTACTCACCCTGCTCCAAACCCAACTGCAAAATCTGCCCCCTCACCAAACCAGACACCATCTTACAGGGCCCAAAAAACTCCTTCACAGTCAAACGCACATTTTCATGTCAAGCCGCAACATTATATATGCCATCCACTGCCAGCTGTGTGGCAAGATCTACATAGGGAAACGTCACGCACACTTGAAACACGCATCGCTGAACATTGGCTGATATCCGCCACCACCGACCCAAACCCGTCGCCCTACACTTCAACCACACCCAACACAACATCGACCATGTCAAAGTTATGGCACTCTGGCAGTCACAGAGTGACAGCTTTGAACGCACAACTCAAGAATCCCATCTCATTTCCAAACTGGGCACACTACACCCCCAAGGCATCAATATCCAACAATAACCAAACACACATACCCACCTCTTCCACATCAGTTGGCAATATCCCCTACCAACACACACACATACACACACACAACACACACACTTACATACACCACCACCACATCCTCTTCACTCACTTCATACAGTAGTTAAAGCAACCCTCCATCTATCTAATCTTAATTTTGTTTTGATCCTTCCCCTTAAATCCCCCCACACACACACACACACCTTTTTTCTCTCCCTTTTTTTTTTTTTTTTTTTTTTTTTTTTTTTTTTTTTTTTTTTTTTTTCATCATTATCTATCCACCATTACCACAACCATCACAAAGATATCATACCATCCTAATAAACTAGACACACAACCCTATCATATCACACACACACACCTCCCCTGACGCAACCCCCCCCCCCCCCCCCCCCCCCCCCCCCCCCTCTGTTTCCTCTCCCATAATCCCCCTGGCCTCATGTCATTTCCGCCTTCATGAAGAATTACGGATAAGTCATTTTTCATTCCCCCTTTTTTGTTTTTCGTAGTTTGTACTGTCCCACAGTTAAATGTGATTTATTTTTTCGCCTGATGAAGACCCAAGTGGTTGAAATGCATCGTGTCTTGTCTTGTGCTTTGTTTGTCAATGTCATTGGCGGTAAGTTCTAAAACTCTATTCAAAATCTATATGATTAAAAGTAATTAATCCCACGATTAGCGGCGACAATAATGTTCCAAATCTGTAATACAGATCACACCCTAGAGACTCTAATGACTTTGCTAAAACTGGATCCTGCGTTAAATCATACATAAAGTCTTGTTCAGAATCAATAGGCGCAAATTTACTTACTAGTTTAGTGTACAAAACTAAGATCCGTTTGTCCTACACTTTTTACCATTCTTGATCCTAGTTGCGCTTCATACCTGTTGTGATACTTTACAATGTCTTGTGGCGACATCTGTTGAATCTGTTCTATGCTGAATTCATTTCCGAGGAACTGTTTTGTTTTTCCCACATGCTGCCAAAGAATACAGCCTCTCCTTTTTTGGCATAATAGCTTGGTCATCAACCTGGTCATTTGTAATCATAAGTTCAGGAAGGTTTAGGCTGCCCTGTAGCTGTAGCAGATCGTCGCCGTTCATGTTTTTTATTAATTATAATTATTTTATTTTTTAAAATGAGCACCGAAAAAACTGTTACCAATCTTGTATACCATTCTGCTGTTATTGGAGGTCTGAGTGTAGGATACACGATGCTTGGTAAAAACTTGTTAAAAATAAAACCAGCAGATCTTGGCAAACTAGACTTTGAAGACTCGGCAAAACTGATTGTTATCATTGCAGCTTCATTTGCTACGAAAGATTTTTTAGTTAAGCAAGGAATAATTCCAGACAGTATTAATATGTAAAAAAAATACATTTATAAAAAATGGCTTCACTCGTAATGATGATTGGTGGCGCTGTGGTTAATGCGCTTGCTTTTAGCGGAAGTAATTATGCGTTTAGTAAACTGCGGGATACGGCGAGAGAAAAAGACATAACAAAGCTATGGAGCAACTAGCCGCAGCGCAAGATCACTATGAAAAGCAGAGAATTGAGCAGTTAGATTTTATTAACAACACACTGAAAAAACAGGGGCATGCAGCTTACACATTTAAAGATGTTGATCAGCGATAAAAGAATATTATCTTGTAACAGGCAAGCCAATCGAGACATTGCCCCCACCAAAATTCAGCGACTTTTATCAACCATCAGAAAAACAAAAGATGCAAGAAATCGTGTTTATTGTCTTTGGTATGACCGTTGTGTATTTTGTTGCGCATAATATTGGCTGAATAAAAAATGAACAAAATCTATTATTCGCCAAAAGGATATTGGAAGGGAATAACAGCAATCAAAAAGCTAAGCCAAGCAGCTGGAGTCAGTGAACAAACAGCGAAGGAATGGTTATCTAAACAAGCGATTTGGCAAATTTATTTACCTGCGCCTAGATGAATACAGAGACCTCACTTTGTGAATACAATACCGAACGACACCCATCAAATGGACCTTCTATATTTACACCATGATACGATTAGACGAAAAAGATTTAAGTACGCACTTACAGTCATTGACATAGCTTCAAGATACAAAGATGCGGAACCATTAACACAAAAGAGTGCTTCTGCTGTTGCTGTTGCTATACAACTAATATATCAACGAGGCCCGTTAACTTATCCTCGCATGATTCAAGTCGATGATGGAAAAGAATTTAAAGGCCAAGTGAATCAGTTATTGTTAAAACATAGAGTTGCCATTAAAAGAGGCATTCCGGGAGTTCACAGATCACAGGCTTTAGTTGAAAACTTTAACAAACAGTTTGCTGAAAGACTTTTCTCCTACCAGTATCACAGAGAGCTGATTGACAATTCTCGCAACACAGAATGGTTAGAAGACTACCCTCAGTTTTGCGCGCAATGAATAATGAAGAAATTTAAAGGGCTAAAACCAGTACAAGCAATCAAAAAACAAACAATAAATGTTGCTGAAGACTCCAGTACAACCCCAAACTATTGCCATTTGGTTTGAAAGTAAGGTACCTTTATTTACCGGGGAAAGCAGAAGGGGACACTCGCATCAGGCAACCGATCCAGTTTGGAGTGTTGATCCATGAAATAAAAAGAATTGTAAAGATGAATCCGCCCGTGTATTATTTACGAGAAACTGACACAACAAAACAACCAGCTCCTCAAAGATCTTTTGTGAAGGAAGAACTGCAAATAATCCCGCCAGACACAGTTCCGCTTTAATTGATTTACGTAAATATTTTTGGTTTAAAATGGAAGGCCAAAAAAGAACCTGGAACTGAAATGGAATCAAAGAGGTAGCAAGAATGATAAATAAAGAGACCTTGGAATTAATACGAGAATCATATGATACGAATTCTGCAATTAAAGAAACAATTGTGAGGGTTCAGTAACACATGCTAAACCATCCAGATCACCTACAGCCCAAAATCCCAAATTTTGACTATCAATATGGAATAAAGAATATCTTGAAATAATAAAAAAAATTCGAGCACATCAAGCAAACATGAGAAAAAATTTGGATGAATTGGAAGATAATATGATTGATTTTCTGGATAAATTTGAGGAAAAATATGAACCCGAATATAAACCTGAAGAAGATATATAATTATGCTGTTCTCCAGTGCCCAATTGCATATGAAAACTCCGGATTAACAAATACTCGTTTTGTGTTTGTTCTATCTAATGACTTCTTTGTTACAACAGTTGTGTTGATCTCATGTAGATTAGATCGTAGTTTTACGTTGTCATGATGAAAAGTCTTATTGTCAAACAATGCTTCTTTGTAGTTGTCATGCAATATGCTTGACTGCACAACACTGCGAGATATTCCCTTTGCCTTTTTGATAGTTTTCTCCTGGCTCGAAACACTGTACATTTTGGACCTTAACCCAACAAACTCCTTGATCACCTTTCCAGATAATTCATCCTTCATCTTTCCTAAAACCTTCTTGTTAACGGTTGAATGCAAAGGCGAATCTTTAGGATAATCAGATGTGTCGTACCATCCCACATGCCCTTTAGCTACTTCTAATTCCATGTCTTTATAGATATCTTCAGTAGGGATATCTATAACAAAACTGTCTGTATCTGTGTAAAGCACTCTGGACTCAGGATACAAGGGTTAAATAGTCATAAAGAAATTCTAACATCAAAAGCTTTGATAATTCTAAAACAGTAAACCCAATAAAAACGGGCTTATCTAATTTGACTTTCTTTTTTTTCATCATTATACCAAAAAGCTGATCATGAAATCTTCTGAAGTCCTATTAATTAGGTTTAGAAGTCAGCTTAAATTGCTTCGTTTTCTCTGGTGACCAATCTAACATCTTTACGCTTGTGCGGATTCTCCATAGTCTTTCCGAAACAACTGTTGTTCATCAGCTTGAAAAAGTCTTTTTCTGAAGCATCTGAGGATTTAGTTCTGAGATCAGTGTTCTTCATTATGTATGGTTTCATGAACTGTTCTTGATCAAAAGCAATTACACGATGAACAGCTGTCAACTTCAAACCATGTCTTAAATAAAATTGTAGAAGTCTGTAATGACAGACATACCTTTTTTTGCCTCGAAGATTAGGCACAAGTTTAGGCGGTTCTGTTTTCGCCATCTTTAGGCTTTCTGCTGCTAATGGATAGTCATTATGCAGGTCATGGAGTTCATGAGGATATTCTAAGTCAACTTCTAGAAAATAGCCCTGATGTCGATCGGGCGTTAAACTGTTCAAGATCCACAGAACAAAGATGGGATGTGTGAAGACTCATCTGAATGAGCAGCAGCGCACTGCATCAGCAGATAAGACGTCGGAAGACCAAGGCCAGGATTTAAACCACAGTGCCAAGGACACCCACGCTGTTGGTTCGGATGAGGAATTTGCACAGGCCCTCGATGCCAGGCGCCTGAAACTCAACCTCCCACGAGCAAACGAAACTGAAGATTGGGAGAAACTGGATGCAAAAATCGTCCAAAGACTCGATGCACTGATAGGGAAAAGCACCCTGGAACTCAAACTAGCCACATATGGGGACATAGTGTATGCCACATGTAGAGACGCCTATGGAGTAAAACTACCCAAAGAGAAAACACCTCCAAGAAATCCAGACGCCAAGAAAAGATGGACAAGATCAGAGTCCAAAAGAACAACCTCAAGAAGCAAATGAAGACCGCACTGCCAGCTGAAAAACAAGGCTTGGAAAAACTGTGGGAAGACCTGAAAGAAAAACACAGCGCCCTCAGCAAAGCGGAATCTGCGAGGAAGAGGAAGAGCAAAAAGAAGAAGACACAAGAGCGCTTCTTCAGAGACCCCTTCCAGTTTGCCAGAACACTGTTTGAGCAGCCAAAATCTGGGACCCTAAGTGTGGACAAAGGAGTTCTTGAGCAGCATCTGAGGAAAACATACTCTGACTCACAGAGCAAAGCACCACTCGACATTCAAGATCTGGTGTGGCCAACCAACCCTGAGGAACAGTTCAATGGCAAGCCTCCAACGTTGGCGGAAATCAAGAAGGTGGTCGACAAAGCCAGAGCCAAATCATCACCAGGGCCAAACGGAATACCTTACCAGCTTTACAAGAAATGTCCCAAGGTGCTGGAGTGGCTCCACAGGCTGCTGCGATCGGCTTGGAGAAACCAGAAGATCAGCGGCCAGTGGATGACGGCAGATGGTGTGTACATCCCCAAAGAGCAAAACTCAAGTGACATCAGCCAGTTCAGGCCAATATCACTACTGAACGTCGAAGGGAAAATCTTCTTCTCTGTCATGGCAGCAAGGCTGACCACGTACCTGATGGAAAACAAGTACTTGGATGTGTCAGTCCAGAAAGGTGGCATCCCAGGCGTGGCTGGCTGTGTAGAACAGGCCACAATGATCTGGGACGCAATCCAAAAAGCAAAAACAGAAAAGAGAGACCTGGACGTAGTGTGGCTTGATCTGGCAAACGCATATGGATCTGTGCCCCATGAGATGATACAGTTGGCTCTTGAGATGTACCATGTGCCAAAGAACATCCGCGACATGCTCAAGAAGTACTTCAATGGCTTCTCAATGCGGTTCTCTACCAAGGAGTACAGAACTGATTGGATCAACTTGGAAGTGGGCATTGCAATGGGCTGTGCAATTTCCCCGATACTGTTCGTGCTGGCAATGGAACTCATCTTGAAAGCAGCAACAAACAACGCGAGACAAACAGACCTTGGCGATGGATACAAGATGCCTCCTCTCAAGGCCTTCATGGATGACACTACAGTGATTTCATCCAGAGAAGACGAGACACGTCATGTGCTGGAGAGGCTGGACGACATAGTTGCCTCATCCAGAATGAAGTTCAAGCCAAAGAAAATCACGGAGTCTCTCACTGAGGAAAGGAAAAGTGGCCGAATCTGTGGTCTTCAGTGTTGCCAACCAGGCCATTCCAACAGTCACAGGAAGAACCAGTCAAGAGCCTTGGAAGATGGTATGATGATACGCTGAAAGACACAAAGAGCAAAAGAAACCAAGCAGATGGCGGAAGAAGGCTTGGAGACCATTGACCAGTGTGGGCTCCCTGGCAAATACAAGGTCTGGTGTCTGCAGTTCATGCTGATACCAAAGCTCCTATGGCCTCTGATGATATACGACATCTGCACCAGCACAGTGGAGGCAATGGAAGCCAAAATCAACAAGTTCACAAGGAAATGGCTTGGTGTCCCACCCTGTCTGACTGACATCGCGCTGTACTGTCCCCAAGCAAAGCTCAAACTACCACTGAAATCCATCCTGGAGGAATACAAAGCAGGGAAGATCAGACTTCAAAGCATGCTGGAGGACTCAGGAGACAAGGTGGTAGAAGCAATCAAGCCCCAGCTGAAGACAGGCAGAAAATGGAAAATTCAAGAGGCGATGGATTCTGCAAAAGAAAGTCTCAAGATCAGAGAAATAACAGGACACACACAGACCAACAGACAAGGACTGGGAGTGACCAAAACTGAATGGTGGTCAAAGGCCAAAGGAAAAGCCAAAAGAGACATGATGATTCAGGAGATGAGAAAAGAAGAAGACCAAAAAAGACTCCAAAAAGCAGTCCAGCAGAGCCAGCAAGGGCAATGGACAACGTGGGAGAATGCACTCCAAAGAAGTCTAACTTGGAATGACATTTGGCACATGGCCCCTCTCAGGATCAGCTTCATCTCAGATCTGCATATGACCTTCTGCCCTCAAATTCAAACCTGGTGAAGTGGGGGAAAAACAGACGATCCTGCATGCCCCTCTGCCATAAAAAACAAACAGTGGAGCATGTTCTAAGCTCATGTAAAGTAGCCCTGGCTCAAGGAAGGTACACATGGAGGCACAACCAAGTGCTCAACGAAATTGTACAAGTAGTCTGGGCTAGTACCAACACCACAAAAGGGAGAATCAGGACTCCAAAAGCACCCGCAACATTCTTCACGGCAGGAGGGAGCAAATCATGGCCAAGAACAACAGTGCCACTCGAAACATGCGGGCAGAGTCTGCTGGAGGGGGCAGATGACTGGAGTGCACTGCAGACCCCCCGAATAAAGAGTCACCAGAGTTCATCGCAAAGTGGCATGAGACCGACAAGAGTCCCTTAAGTAAACCAAAGCAGCGATCATGATCGAGCCCCGGGTCCCTTATGAGAACAAATGGAGCAGTAAATCTAAAGACTGAAAGTTTTGCTGTTTGGCAAACAGCTGGGGAGAAAGGGGCTATAGGCAAAGTCCCCCACTGCAAAAATTGGGAGTGGGGGATTTGTAGGAATTGCAAGCCTCATGAAACAGCTCTCAGTTGCGGGAAAGGAAAAAACCAGAGCCCGAAAGCAATGGCAAAAAGCGGCAGAGAGGTGTTCAAGCTGGAGGTCAAGGAGGAACAAAAGTGAACTTCATGGGGCTTTTTTTTCCCCTACAAATATCAGGTGTCCTGTGGTCAGGGTTAAAGCGCGGTCTTAAGTAGAAATGAGCTTTCCGGGGTATGGGTTCGAACCCACCCATGGCCGTCCGATGGGGGAAAAAAAAAGGGGCGCGAGGGACCCCGGGAGTATAAACGGGTGTGGCCCAACCCCTAGAGTGTCAGGAGATTGGGCCGAAACCTTGTTTGAAGGGGGTTTCTTCTGGGGACTCTCGCTGCCCGCTCCCCGGTTTTTCTTTCTATTCAACCATTTAATGCCTTTTGAATATTTTTGGGACCCGCCTGTGTAATTTTTTAAATTTGGAAAAGGTGGGGGGGCCCATGCCCTCCATACAGATTTTTTGCGTTTTAAATACAGGATAGTTAGCCCCTTTTTATTGGATCTAATGCCCCAAGTTTTTGTTGTTGCTTTACAGTAAGGTGGCCCATACAATTCCCCACGCAACCTTTTCAAACATCTAAATTCTTTGGGTGGGTCAGCATAAATCTTTTTTTTCCCAGTAAACTTTAAGAAAGCGCCCCAGCTACCGGGGGCGCAAAAGTAATGCGCAGGATCCAAACTGTAATTTTTTCATGCGGGCTTTCTGTAATTTTAAAAGACGCCCCGCCCAAACATACATCGCCTTTTAAGTATGAATTTTTTAGTCTCCCATTGTTTTTACACTCTAATTCCCCACGCATTTTTGAGCAGCGGGAATCAGAATCATGATGTCCTTCCCTAAGATGAAAAAAAACGCGCCTTTAGGAGGAAGTGTGTCTTCGTCAACCTTTCCCAAAGTTCATGTATATAAGGGTAAACACCTTTTCTAACAGGTTGGGTCAAAAAAATTCTTCGTTTTTGGGCAGGACTTTTTGGACAAGTAGTGACCTAATGAACCCATCATGTGCTCTGGGGTGAAAGACATGTTATTTAAAGGAAAACGGTCTTTTCGATGGGTGTGCAATGCGTTTCCCAAAAACGTCGTTCGCTTGCATTATAAGGTGAGGGCGTAACCTCGCAAGTTGTGAAAGAAGTGGGGAGTCCATTTTGTGGTCAAATTTAGTTGAAGATTGCAGGTTGTGTGCTGCTCCTGAACTTTTCCCCTAATGTGATCATGGTTCTTACTGTCGGGGTTGGGTTTCCCCACGTTAGAGATTTTTCTAAACCAAATCAACAATGGTGGGAAAATTTTCTGTTGTTTGGGCTTCGGGGGTCATTATGATTTCAGATAAGTTTGATTATTAGAACAGTCATTACGCACTTTCGCATGCGTTCTAAGAAGTATTCTGCAGCATCTGGTCCTCTAACAATTCTGGTGCTGAATGGGCGCCATCCGACCTGACAACAATGAAAGCAAATGAACAAATCTGATGATTACTCACTAAGGCTGTTTTTCGAAGTTTTTGTGGCGCTGGCCCTTCATAAGGAACAATGAGTGATTCGAAGTCTGCGTAAACAACATATGGAGAATTTTGTAGCCGTTTCCAGTTCTTAAAACTAACTTTAGATCCAGGTGGGGGTGTAATTAGTTCTGTATTACAGTCAACTGGGCCAATACAATGTTTCTTATGTTCGCTCGCTGCTTTAACGGATGGAATTCTGTTAAACATTTTCTACAGAATTCTTGTTTATGACCATGTTTTGAAGTATGTGCTAATAATCTACTTCATTGTTCGTATCAATGTGTAATGCGGTAGCCTGCTGGTGAAAACATCAGTAGTAAGTCAACATGATTTTTGTCTGGCTCGCCAATCGTTGGGCTGTTCTTAGACACTTTAATGGGCTGTAGATTTGTTTCCTCATCCCATGTGTAGATATTAACAGTTATTGATTTGTTTTGTTCTTCAAACTGATCAATTTGATCTACGCTAACAGGAAAGGATATTCCATTGAAGTTAAGATCATTGATGTAATCCCAATAGTTAGTCACTCTCTCTGCGTGTTTGCGGACGTGATGCAGCCTGCAAGAACACACCACATGAAACATTTGTTGTCTGTATTTTGTATATTTAGAACTGCCTCTTTTCGCTACCAATGCTGGGGCAGCGGAATGTAAGCCTTGCCAACAATTGGTGCATACTTAGCCTGTTTTAATCTGATCTCTAAGACTTCGCCCTCTGACCAACCAGAGCCTCTCATTTTGGCTTCTTCAGCGGCCACATCAAACTGTGTAAGCAGTTCGTCTGCCCAACCAGGCGTTAAGTCATTATGAGAAAGAATAGTCTGTTGTTTAGTCGAGACCAGACTTCTAGATTTTCTTCATTTATTGTTATATAGTCGATTAAAACAGCTAACATTACTTTAACTGGCGGGTCTATTGTTAGTTTACCTGGAACTTGAGAAATAGCATGAACAACACTTGCCCGCACGTTTGCTGGATTAATGACTTCTAAATCAATATCATTCAGTGCTCTTGACAAACGCTCTTCCTCGAGCATTCCTTCAAACAATTCATCTGGGCCTTCATATATCTTAGCCATGCTGTCTTTCTTTTCTAAGCCAACATATTTATTTAAATAAAAAAAAATACAACGACTCCAAAGTCGTCTTAATCCGAATCAATATCACGGTTTTTTTGTGCTTGGACTCATAAACTAAAGTATAAACACCCTTTGCGTTGTTAATGTGAGCTGTTTAGAACAGAGTTAATGTTTCGTTTACTTTTTTAAACATTCCTTTTTTATCTGCTCGTGTCTGCTGTTGAGAAAAACTTGTCCTTGCCTTTCTTTGAAGATCAAACTTTTGTCTTTTATAGTCATCAAAATCAGCCTGTAAACGACTAAATTCTTCATCCGTGGATGTTTGAGTCAGCTAGCGCTTTATTTATTGTCAGCTTGAAGGAACTAAGTTTAGCTGTTATTAGTTGAACCATGGCTGTGTGCTTTTGGATGTTTAGTTTTTATTTTTTGCTAGCAGCACCTACAGCTAATGAACACAGGCCAAGAGCTAAAGACAAACCGCCTAGAGGTAAGCTGCGGGTGCACCTACGCCTGTTGCTAAGAGACCAACACTCGTTCCTGCTGATGCAGCGCTTATAGTCGATGCTCCAGTATTAACATAGGTAACAGCATTAAAGGCAGCAGAATACCTTCGTTTGGCTTTGCTGTATTTCGAAAGGTCTTGCTCTAGTTTTTGTTGCATCTGTGTAATGTTGTTAATCTGAAGGTTTTATGTCGGGGTGTTCTACTATCCCTTCTTTTGGCGGCTCTGGTGTTGTAGACACGTTTGGATAAACCGTAACAGACATGCTTTTTAAAAATGAAAAAATAA
The DNA here is from genome assembly GCA_018398815.1 of Conus ventricosus. Lineage (NCBI taxonomy): Eukaryota > Metazoa > Mollusca > Gastropoda > Neogastropoda > Conidae > Conus > Conus ventricosus. The sequence goes on from JAFLJL010005000.1 coordinate 26,509, forward strand.
TTTAGTATTGTATATCTTTTAATCTGTTTTCATGAATATTCAGCTGCGCATCATATATTAAAAACAAATGTACATTAAGTGGTTTATCAGCATCTTTTTCTTTATCAATTTGAATGTTTATTACGTCTTTAACCGTTCTCCCACTTCCATGCAGCTGATTATCCTCTGTTGACCTTAGGTCAATCCATAAACCGTATTTCGCTGTTAAATATCATCAAGCCTAACACTGTGAAGATGTAGATTCTTTAGACACAAGGTCTGCTGTTGGACTTCTACACCTCCCACCCCCAAACAATTTTCTTATTTCGTCAAAATGCTGATAAGGCCTAAGCCCGCTAGCGTAAATTTGGTTAGGACTACCCTCAATTGTACATTGCACTTTTGTTATTTTAGGATTAATAAAATTTTCAGTTTGTCTTTTGAATGGTTCTTCATCTTCACACAGCAATAAAATACCTTTAGCGATCTTACTGCGGCACTAAAACTAAAATTCCATATAGTGTCTGCCCTGCTTTTGGGATATGTTGTATGATGAATCACTCTCTTCGTAATATATGCTAATTTTGACCGATATTGTTGCTCGATCAGCCTCGCTAAGTTAGGGTTGCTAACGATGTCAAACTCTAACGAGATGTCAGAAATGCTGTACTTTGCTTCGGTGTCTGTAGATATAATAACACGTTTGTATTCATTAAAAGTTAGCTCATATGACAATCTGTCTTTAATGCTCCTTGAAAGTATGGTGCATGAGATTATAACAACTCAAAACTAGGGGTATAACAAAGCGATTTCCTACGCATAACTTACTGCTTCATGCTTTTTGCGGATTTAGCATCTTCGGCGCTATTCTATGTTTTAGTGCTTCTTTATTTTCGATTCCATGAAACGCAAGATCACCCTTTCATTCTCGGTCAGCCATAGATCAGAATAGGTTAAAAATATGTCTGCATTATGTAAAGAAAATATTTCTTGCCCCTCAAGTTTTATAGAAATTTTCTTAACGATTGCCCGTCCCAGATTCTGGACAACTGTTCTGTTTGGTCTGTTGTTGAAGCGAGTTCTATTTTGAAAGTAAGTTGCGCAGAGCCTGGCACAATCACTTCATCTGCTCCTAGGTTTGGAAATTTGACAGTAAGAATTTGATCCGTATCAATAGTAGAGGATTATTTGGAACAGTAATATTCTGTTTATTTCCCTTCACGCAAAGGGCTCTTTCAGTCTTCTATGCGGGTCAAGAATCGAGCCATATGCTTGTGACATTTTTATAAACAAAATAAAAAGTTAATTATTAAAGAAACATGGCAGGCATTGAAGGCGAAGAAGATTATGATGTTTTTGATCCTGAGACGACATGAGTGAAATGATCCCTTTGACACAGCATCGCTCAGAGTTCTCAGTGCAGCGTGAATTAACAGAAAGTCAGGTTAGATCATTTTACAAAACTTTAGGCCTAGAACCTCCTGGAGTCTTAGACCCTAATGATTTTGAACGAGAAGATGGCCATTTGTATTTTCAAAACGATCAAGGTGAACGTGTTCAGCTTACACATAAACGAGACCCATTAAAGTTTTTAGCCGTGGGTTCAATTAGACAAAGACTCAGTGTGAGCGACCAAAATCGCCTTGGCATTCCTAAACCACCAAAATTAAATAGGGACGCAGTTGCTAAACTTCAAAACACACTACAAGAACTCCCAACAGATAACCGAATGCAAAACATGGAACTTAAAGGTTTAAGTCAAACAGCGGACAAAATAATAGAAGCAGAAACCAGTTTTTCAGAAGAAACAGCATTAAAAACAATTAATGATTCCCCGCTACCCATGCGAGAAATAACGGCCCTTGATCATGCTTTGAGAACCATCAGAGGCGAATTAACAAACAATTTAGCAAAACTGGGTGAAATAGATGAGCATATAAAAAGAGAAAAAGAAAAACTCGTTGAGGCTGATGACGCCAACTTAGGGCCTGGTGTTAAAGAAAGAATAACCCAAAGACTAAAAGATCTTGAACAAGAAAGATCAGCAAGACTAAAGTGTTATCTACTAACCGAGAACAATTACGAACTCAAGTGAACAGAATAGGAGAAACTATCCAAAGAATTTTATATGAAAACACAACACTAGCAGAAAGAATAAAAACACTGTTTAGAGAGCAAGGAGTCACATTAGCAAGCGTTATAACAGCCTTAGGATTTGCAATAAGTACACTGGTGTTGGCTATTACAGGTGGCGGTGGTCAAAGTCCGGTGCCTCCACCGCCATCGCCTCCATCACCGCCTGATAAATCATGGGTAAAAAAACAGCTTGATCATCTTGGCGGCTTATTAAAAAAATTAGCCGGCAAAGCCATGGACGCTTTACCAGGTATATTAGGGGGTATTGTTAGCTGGCTTTTGTCTACTGCAGGCAAAGTAGTTGGCTTTATGGCCGAGCACTTATGGACATTAGTTCTCTTAATAGTTGGGTTAATATTTAGTAAGATAAAGACCGAGTAATCCTATGCCAGTTAATCCAAAAACAAGTGCTGTCTTTTCATATTCATGGTCATTATTTTTTTCGTGTTCTTCAACGGCCTTCGGGCTTTGGGCCACGGGGATTGGATGACTTATTCTTGGGGGGTCATCTTGTTTGTTTATTGTTTGTAATATTACCAGCTCAGAATTTATGTCGTTTTGTCCAACCTTCTGTTCATTTCCTGCAACAAGAATTTCATTGTTGTAGTTTATTATTGTTCCTATCTGGAGTCTAAGGTCAGAAGGCAGCATGTATAAACCAGTGCCAACAGCAAAGTCAACTTTCGATCTTGCAAATTGTAAAACAATTTGGTATCTTTTAATACTTGAAGGTAAATCAACTGTAGAATTAATGGCGTCCTCTAAATTTGCTAAGTATTGTTTTTGTGCATCAAAACCAGTAGAAGGATCAGTTATGCTCGATCTCGTTTGTGCTTGCGAACCTAGCAAACACCAAACGTAAGTACGAATAGAGTCGTTTATTCGTTCTATTCCTGCTTTAGTTAGGCCCTTAGAAGTGTCTAAGATAAATGTTGTCCATGCTGTTTTATGCTCTTGCTCTATGGACCCTAGGTGAACAGTTGTGCCTGAAGAGAAAGATGTGTAAGGAGGATTCCAGTCATACTTATACTTTCTGTGCACGCCCCAAAAATAAGGGGTGCCTAGACCATGATTAAGATCCGACTTTTGTCTAAAGTCTGTCTTAGCCTTAATATTGAATTCGTTACAGATCCTTTCAAAAGCCTTCATGTCTATTCTGTTGCTGAATGGATTAAACGGTTTGTCGTTTGGCAATGGTGCTTGCAGTTCAGTCAAAATACGTCTGAAGGTGTAATAGAAATGAAATCTGTACACTGACCTCACCAAAGGATCAGGATGATTTAAATGATCAGCATACGACACTCCACACCCAGTTGATGCACAAAACACAGCAAAGTTTAACTGGTTCTGATAAAACTGCATCGGATGACTGAACCACACTTTCGCGATGTAGTCTTTTTTAATGGAGGGTTAAGATATCTGTTTAATGGAGTATCACCTTTACTTAAAAAGGTGTCGTCTGGGTCACAAAAATGTCAAGAGTATCAGTTGTTATATTTTAAGATTGTAGTGGGGCCCCAACAGAATATTTTGCATTAGTATATTTGAATGCACTCATTTTTATTTTGTTTAAAAAATGTTTGTAACAATAACAACTCAAGACCGTCCTTCGTTTTTAGAACATGCTATTGTAACAATTGCGGAAGCAGAATGGTTGCGCTTCATGAAATATTTTACAAAGTCGTATGGTTTAATATAAGTGAATCGAAGAAGAATAATAAGATTCAAAAAATTGACAAAACAGGGACTAAAGTTAGCCAGTTACAATACTGATGGTTATTACGGGTTTTGCTCACTAAAAGAAGCAATGAGTAACTTCGACATTACTCTCAAACTTAACAATGCGAATCTAAAAACAATGTTAAAATTCAAGCCTGAAGAAGAAGTAGGTTACTTTTTGTTTAAAAAGCTAGCTAAAATGTTAGGCTTTGCGGCTGGCAATCATAGATTTTTGAGTTACACCAAAAAAAACTACTTATGAGGGAGAAAATCCGCTCGATCTTGCATTACGTTCATTACTCTATGTTCATTTGGTGAGCTAAGCACTGATGAAAACTTTAAAGATGGAAGGCCCTCAACTGTTTTAGAGCTCTTCCATCAGGGAAAGCTGCATATTGCGATTATGAAATTTTACAATCCCCAATTTACAGTTAAAAAATTAACTTGCGGAAAGGTCAGATCATTTAATGTAAAAATCACAGACAAAACAGGGAAAGTCGTAAAAAAGTGATAACCTGACATTGTTTTAGAAATAAAATAATAAACTGTACTAAAAATAATGTCGCGGGGGCCAGAAGAATCAGGAGTTACATTAGCGCCTGTAAGGTGTATAACCTTAGAATTAAAAGACCTTGCAGACGTTGCGGACTTTGAACAGAATGGTGAGATAGGCGCTTTGTATGGTTTTGAGTACACTAAAGATGGTGATTATAAACGCAAAGAGGTTGGTGACAGCAAAAGGTTTCCTAAACTAGAGCAACTACGCAATGTAGAAGCAAATAATGCTGGCCAGTATGAATATAAAATAGTTCGAAAACCTGACAGCAAATGGCACTTAGAACCATATTTAGAATGGGAAATAAAATTTGAATTCATAAGCCCATTTACATTTTTTAGCCGTCAAAAAAGTTTCAGAAAAGCATTCAACTCTGGCCCTTTACATGTAAGTCTTATGCCAGAGGACAATAGTCGGAAGAGATTGAAATAACGCCGTATGGGAAAAAAACAGTACATCCTCCACAGAAGAGAAACGGTTTTAAAGGAAGCTTCTACAAAATTACAGTTCTTTCCACATAGGAAATTAGGAGACACGTTCACAATGATATTTGAAATTTCTGTCTTAAAAGATAAGGAGAGGGATGGGGTTGTGGGCGTTAGTGACGTCCTTATAAAAGGAATTAATATTAGCTGGCAAAACTTAGACGTTAAACGTCTTAAAGTTACCATCGTCGTTCTTCACAATGGTGAGGATATTAAAGTCATAACAACAAGCAACAAAATCAATGTTGACTTAAATAGAAACAATCTTACAGAACTGAATTGGATTAATCTTACACATTTAGGCCTCATAGGATTTTATTATACTGAACAGGTTTTGACAGAAAGTATGATAAATATAATAACTGGATTAAATTAAATCCTGTTATAAAACTATGGAGCAGTTAAACTTTATGACAAAAACTCCCCATTGTTCATTGATTTGTGGACAAACTGGTTGTGGAAAAACAATATTTGTCCTCGACCTATTACAAACAGTTTATCGCTATAATTTTGATTATATTGTAATTTTCTGTCCAACGCTTGAATGGAACAAAACATATCATGATAGAAGGTTTATATGGACAGATGACGACGTATATTTAGTTGATCCTAGCAATAAACTAAGTGAGTGTTTAGAACTCTTTTATAGACTGTTTAAAGGAACGCAGACACTATTTATTATAGATGACTGTTCGGCAGAAAGAGACATAGTAAAAAAAAAGAAACACTTTGGCAAAACTAGCCTTCAGTGGAAGACATGCTGGAATAAGTGTGTGGATTTTATGTCAAAAATATAAACACAGTTTTAAAAGACTTTAGAGAGCAGTTAAAGACTGTAGTTTTATTTCACATGAAAGACAGAAACTCATTTGATGAATGTCTGCGCGAAAATGATGTTATTGAAAATGATCAGGAAAAACAATAGGATTAAACAAAAATTAAAATCTGAAAAGTTTAGTAAGTTAGTATTGAAAACGGATAATCCTACACAGTATGTTTGTTTGTAAAAAATCGTTATTTTTTGGTTATTGAAGTCTTACTTGTCAGAGAACTAATAAATGCCGATTTCTAGCCCCCCCCCCCCCTCACCCGAAACTTGTTGAGGGTGAGGGGGGGGGGGGGGGGGCTAGAATCGGCATTTATTAGTTCTCTCCACTTCATATCACTCACTTAA
>JAFLJL010005000.1:32870-37870 GCA_018398815.1 Conus ventricosus
CACTTATTCCACCCCACTTCATATCACTCATTCTATCCCAACCCACTTCATATCATTCACTTTATCCCAAGCCCACTTCATATCACTCACTTTATCCCAACCCACTTCATATCACTCACTTTATCCCAACCCACTTCATATCACTCACTTAATCCCAACCCCACTTCATATCACTCATCTCATTCCAACTTTCTTTTAATCTCACTCACCTCATTCCAACTTTCCATTAATCTCACTCACCTCTTTTCCAATTTTCCATTAATCTCACTCACCTCATTCTGACTTTCCCTTAATCTCACTCACCTCATTCCAACTTTCCCTTAATCCCACTCACTTCATTCCGACTTTCCTTCATCTCACTCACGTAATCCTAACTCCCCTTAAGTCGCACTCACCTCATTCCAACTTCCCCAGTTTCACTCATCTCATCCCAACTCCCCTTAATCTCACTCACATCATCCCAACTCCCCCTTACTCTCCTCACCTTAACCCAGCTCCTCCTTGATGTCATTTACCTCATCCCATTCCCCCCCCCCCCACCACCACCACCACCCCCCGTCTTAATCTAATCCACTTCCTTTCAGTCCCCTCAACCTCACACTCCTCTTCCCGACGCCTTCATCTCACCACGTATCTGAGTATGTTTAGGATAAGTCTGAATGCTCACAAACACGTGCTCACGTAAGTCTGGCTGTTTTTGTCCTGTCTTCGATGTTCAAAGAAAAAGACCTCAGGGTCTTACACTTAGCCCTACTCTTGTTCTTGTCCTCTCTTCCAGTGAGTTTTATTTTCAATTATTTAACTTTTTTTTTTTTTCGTTTCTCTCTACTGTTTCAATCCAAAGCCTGGAATGATTTTGCGCTGTCAGTTTCCATGCCTTCTCTTAGCAGCTTTGCAAGATGCGGAATGCAGAGAGGGAAGGGGGAGGGCGGTTGAAGTTGGGGGGGGGGGGGGGATTGCGGCCGGATTAGCTAGGGATGAAGACGGGAATGACAGACGGAAGAGTGAGGGCGGCCGGCGGGGGGTGGGGGGGTAGGGGGGGGGGGGGGCATGGGGGCGTCTTGGGAAATGAGTTTTCGCAGAAGCAGCAAACTGTAATTACCATATCTAACAACCACTGAAAATCTCTTGCCGACCTCTGTGTGTGTGTGTGTGTGTGTGTGTGTGTGTGTGTGTGTGTGTGTGTGTGTGTGTGTGTGTGTGTGTGTGTGTGTGTGTGTGTGTCTGAAACTTGGTAGATTAAGGGGGGACGAGGTGGCAGAAAAACATACCTCCTCCCTCTCCCTCTCCATCAAAGTCGGAGTTCCGGGAACAGGGGAGGGAATGAGGGGGCAGGCAATTGACCTCCCCCCCCCCCTAACTACCCCCGCCTGTTTCTATGGCACAGTCCCTGCGGCAACCATACACATGCCACGCATCCCAATCCCACATGTACACACAGCCATACACAAGCTCCTACTGTCGCAGTCTTCGCTCTAACGATCCACAATCCCTGAGAACCCAAGAACATGAACAACACTCCAACAAAGACAAGAACAACAGCAGCAGGCACACACCCTAATTAGGAACATGCACTAAATCACTATTATTATGATTCATGTAAGCGTTTTTAGGCACAGCATAAATTTGAGCTACAATTCAATATTAAATTGATTATTGACCAAATGAACACACACACACACACACACACACACACACACACACACACACACACACACACACACACAACACACACACACACACACGCACCCCTCCCAATTATTTCACTTGCTTTTAAGAATTTCTGCCAATGGGATCATTCACAAACTAAAATTATACATGAGTTACCTCTTAGCTGACGTCACATATCAGGCCTCTGTGCTTACCCGTGACCCTATGTTTGCGCCAGCTGGGTCAGCCGAAATAGTTCCATTCCTGTCATGTTCATCTATCTGTCTGTATGAACCTAGCTTGTATCTTGACGGGCATATGAAAGAAAAGAATGACGGTCAACTTTCACACAGCATGAAAATTCTCAACACAATCTAACTGTGCCAGTTTATGAATACTCGACTCATTAAAAGCACGGCCTTGGCGCATTAATTTGTGTGTGTGTGTGTGTGTGTGTGTGTGTGTGTGTGTGTGTGTGTGTGTTGTGTGTGTGTGTGTGTGTGTGTGTGTGTGTGCAGTCAGCAACTACAAAGACAGAAAGGAAACCTTAAGTAAGGCAGAAAACAGTATGCAATAAATAACGAACTAGTCGGGCTACTCTTGCCCCCCCATGATGAAATAAATACAGGCCCATCACTCCAAACGAATGCTGCTAACAAGATGGAGCACAAATGACAACATAAAGCGCACAGAACAAACAAAGAGACGTTCCCCCAAAAGAATATTCCAAGCTTGCTCATTTGCCCTGTGTCTGAGCCATCTATACAGCAACAATAACCGGACAAATGAACAAACACAAATTAACATTTATTGAGGACTAGCACAGCTTTTTCGATCTTGAATAAAGCCAGACACACGGACAAACAGTAACAAATACAACCCAATCTAAACATGTTTTTGAGGGAGCTTGACTATAGACATAAGATGGAGAAATATGTGTCCTTAATGGAGATGAATCATGCAACGGTACTTAACAAAATGGTCACCTTATATCAAAATACTAAGGAACTAATGGTTGTATTATGTATCATATGTAGGTATGTGCAAGTGTGTGTGTGTATGTGAGCGCATTATGTTAATAGTTACTGTATACTCTCTTTCTTTTCTATATAATCTCGTCCAAAAACCTGTGTACACAGGATTAATGACAGTTATCAGAATTTATTCGGTGTGTGTGTGTGCCCGTGTCAAAGAATGTTAAAAACTGTTTTGAAAAAAATGCATGTACATTTCTATCCCTTAAATATGTGCCACGATGTATTAATGTATTGATTTATGTATGTTAGTTGTCATGTTTTGACAGTTTTAAAAAAAAATTTTTTAAAAAAAACAATACAGGAAATCTCTGTTTGATTGACATGAAGGAATCTGAAACTAGGCAGGAAACAGTAAACAGTAAATAACGAAGAAGTAGGGTAAGTCTTGCTTCCATGATGAAATAAAGACACGCCCATGACTCCAAACCAATGCTGTTTACGACACCGAATCGCCTATCAGAAATGACAACACAATGCTGTTTACGACACCGAATCGCCTATCAGAAATGACAACACAATGCTGTTTACGACACCGAATCGCCTATCAGAAATGACAACACAAAACACACAGAGCAAACAAGGAGACATCCCCACACACACACACACAAAAACAAGATGTAGCAAGCTGTACCCTGTCCCTGACACATCTGCACAGCAACAAGGAAGACAGAAACCAAGAGTACCCTGTCCCTGACACATCTACACAGCAACAAGGAAGGCAGAAACCAAGAGTACCCTGAACCTGACACATCTACACAGCAACAGGAAGACACAAACCAAGAGTACCCTGAACCTGACACATCTACACAGCAACAAGGAAGACAGAAACCAAGAGTACCTGTCCCTGACACATCTACACAGCAACAAGGAAGACAGAAACCAAGAGTACCTGAACATGACACATCTACACAGCAACAGGAAGACACAAACCAAGAGTACCTGAACCTTACACATCTACACAGCAACAAGGAAGACACAAACCAAGAGTACCCTGAACCTTACACATCTACACAGCCACAAGGAAGACACAAACCAAGAGTACCCTGAACCTTACATGTATACACATCTACACAGCAACAAGGAAGACACAAACCAAGAGTACCCTGAACCTGACACATCTACACAGCAACAAGGAAGACAGAAACCAAGAGTACCTGAACCTGACACATCTACACAGCAACAACGAAGACACAAACCAAGAGTACCCTGAACCTGACACATCTACACAGCAACAAGGAAGACACAAACCAAGAGTACCCTGAACCTTACACATCTACACAGCAACAAGGAAAACACAAACCAAGAGTACCCTGTCCCTGACACATCTACACAGCAACAAGGAAGACACAAACCAAGAGTACCCTGTCCCTGACACATCTACACAGCAACAGGAAGACACAAACCAAGAGTACCCTGTCCCTGACACATCTACACAGCAACAAGGAAGACACAAACCAAGAGTACCCTGAACCTTACACATCTACACAGCAACAAGGAAGACACAAACCAAGAGTACCCTGTCCCTGACACATCTACACAGCAACAAGGAAGACAGAAACCAAGAGTACCCTGTCCCTGACACATCTACACAGCAACAGGAAGACACAAACCAAGAGTACCCTGTCCCTGACACATCTACACAGCAACAAGGAAGACAGAAACCAAGAGTACCCTGAACCTTACACATCTACACAGCAACAAGGAAGACACAAACCAAGAGTACGCTGTCCCTGACACATCTAACACAGCAACAAGGAAGACAGAAACCAAGAGTACCTGTCCCTGACACATCTACACAGCAACAAGGAAGACAGAAACCAAGAGTACCCTGTCCCTGACACATCTACACAGCAACAAGGAAGACAGAAACCAAGAGTACCCTGTCCCTGACACATCTACACAGCAACAAGGAAGACAGAAACCAAGAGTACCCTGAACCTTACACATCTACACAGCAACAAGGAAGACACAAACCAAGAGTACCCTGAACCTGACACATCTACACAGCAACAAGGAAGACAGAAACCAAGAGTACCCTGTCCCTGACACATCTACACAGCAACAAGGAAGACACAAACCAAGAGTACCCTGAACCTGACACATCTACACAGCAACAAGGAAGACACAAACCAAGAGTACCCTGAACCTTACACATCTACACAGCCACAAGGAAGACACAAACCAAGAGTAACAGTTCAACGGAAGCAGAAAGGGATGTTAAGAACTGGACAACATGAGGAAATTCGCCAACCCAGCAAAAAACAAAAAAAACTGATGGAAAAAAGGAACGATACAGGATGAGCGGTGGGCAAA
>JAFLJL010005000.1:42870-55370 GCA_018398815.1 Conus ventricosus
ACAGTTAAGCCAGTACGTCGCCGTTGAAGTAGGGAAGGGGGAAGGTATTGTGTTGTGGGGGTGGAATGAAACCAAGTTAATTAATTAAATGACCCATTGACTACCACAGAGAGCAAGGCCGGTAGATGTGACTTTGATGATTTGCATGTCCAATGAATTAGAGGGGAGGTAACCTCGTACAAGGCGGGAAAAATACTGACCAATGGAACTCGCCCTTTTGACAGGGAGGAACAGAATAAGAAAGCTAGGGATGAAAAAGAAGAGGAAGAAGAGAGGAGACAGAGAGAGGTTCTGGGAGTAGGCTCTGCACGAAGAGAAAAGCAGAGAGATGAGAGGAGGAGTGAAGAGAACCGGTTGAAGCATTAGCACATATAGAGCTGCAGGGAAGGACTAAGGAGAGATGTTGAGAGAGAGAGTTGCTAATCGATGAAGAGAAAAAAAGAAAAAGAAAAAACAAACAACCAGTCCATTTGATAGAGCAGACCAGAAGAGAGAGAGAGAGTGCAATGCGTTAGTGAAGGAAGGAAGAAAGGAGAACAGATCGATGCCTGGTAGTCACTGTCAATTTGAACCGGGGTTCGACCTCATACCTGGCAGCGCCAACTTTCATCAGCAGAACCACAGGCCAACGCCAGTAACCTGACCAGTGCCAGCGGTCCAACCTGACCGAGCCAGCGGTCCAACCTGACCAGTGCCAGCAGTTGTGTTGTGACTGGTGCTTGTGAAAGTGACAGTGAAAAGAACAAAAAGAAGAAAAGGAAAGACAGGATTCGTAAATAGTTTAAGATCACCTGCCAGGTAAAGTAGAAAGTCTGTTTATACCCGGTTAGTTATGATGATTTAGATAAATGGTTTGTGAAGTTCAAGGAAAGAGAATGTTTTATTTTGCTTGACTCCATGCGCATTGATGTTTTTTTCCCATGATTATGTGTAGTAAAGTTATAGACTTTACTAGTGGTTTGATTTGACGAATGCATGATATATGAATAGATTGTAAGCAAGCTGTGAGTGTGTTTGGGCTGTGCGCTAGTCCTTCCTCCACTGACATACCCCGAGGTTGACAATTTATTGGCGAGCCTGCCAGGATATTCGGCCCATTTATTATAATTGTTCAACTTCTCAAGAGAGGAAACTGGGTGGATTCAAGTATTGTAATCCTAAGACAAGGTAGTGTCTTACTGTATGTTTCCAAGATAGTTAAATACTAGGCTTGGCATTGCTTCCAAGATAGTTAACACTAGGCTTGGCATTTCAGCCCCAGAGTACTTATTTCGCACAGATTGCCTATAATTCGCTCTCATAGTTGGGTCAGGCGCTAGGCGTCTTATAAAAACTAATTACGTTGTCCCAAGCTAATATTATCATTCATAGGATTGTGCTATTACGTCACTCGTGTCGGTAACCACCAGTTTGGCTGTCGTAGTAATAAAATCTTGTTCAAAAAAAAAAAGAGATAATGGCGGAAGAAAAGAACACCCCTATTGAACAACTTGTGAGCGTCGCTCGTGATTTAGGCTACTCGGGAGAAGAGTTGCGAGCATTCGTTGAAACCCAACAAAAGATGGAAAGAGATGAGCGAGCGGAAAGACGCCGTGTCGCGTAGAAATAGCAGAGCAGGAAAGGATTAAAGCTAGCAAACGCAGGAAACAGAAAGATTAAGGATTCAGCTAACAATAATCAGGCTAACGAAACGCAGGAAAACAGAAAGATTAAGGATTCAATTAGAGTTAGAGAGAGTGAGAATACAGAGGGAGACCACCGATGATGGTAGTCCAGTTTCCATGACCCTGTGCGCAGTTATGCCCCCGACCAAAGTTGCCAAAATTCTCTGAAGGATCAGATTCGATTGATGCGTATATCAGTCTTTTGAAACGTTTGCTACTAGTCAGGTTGGCCTTCAGAAGAGTGCATGGGCAGTCATTTTGTCAGCGCTATTGACGGGTAAGGCATTACAGATTTCACTGCGTTACCAGCAGACCAACAATCTGATTTTGGTGCTGTGAAGGAGTCTTTGATGAATGGATTTGACCTCACAGAGGAGGGGTTAGAAAGAAATTTCGATCAGCTTAGATTACAAGCAGGTGAAACGTACACTCAGTTTGGTGCACGTTTAGATCACTATTTTGAGAAGTGGTTAGAGTTGAGTGGTACGAGAAAGGAGTTCGCTGAATGAAAGAGCTGTTATGAAAGAACAGATTTTGTCAGGTTGCAGTCCAGAGTTAATTATACATTTGAAAGAGAGACAGCCAGAGACAGCAGGGGAGTTGCTGAAGTTAGCAGAGGTGTATAGGGAGGCACGTTTGGGCACTAAGGTGCAGGAGAAACAGGTGGCAGGCACAGGTGAGAAGAGTGCAAGGAGACTAGGGAGTTTTCTGCAAAGTCTGCAAACCCAGTGGTGGGGCAGAAAGGAGGACAAAGGGACAATAGGTGTTTCATTTGTCACAAGAAGGGACTTGGCGAGGGATTGTCGCATGAGGTTCCAGAGGCAGCAGCCTTGCAAGAGGTTGATAAGGGTCGCCAGGGGAAACGACCGGCAGTGGAACCAAAGGGATCCAATCTGAAGAGGGTGGAGTGCGGCCTATGGCTCGTGCTGACAGCAGTCAGTGTCAGGGATGGAGGGCACTAGGCTGAGTGGCTCATTAACCAGTGGAAGAGGGTGGATTGGCCAGCAGAGGGTGAAAGTGTTACGGGACACTGGTTGTTCATGTGGTGTAGTAAGAACAACGCTGGTCGAGGAAGGGGATTTGACAGGGCAAATCCAGACCTGTACTTTAATCGATGGCACTGTGAGGGAGTTCCCAGTTGCCAAGATAGAAGTACGTACCCCTTACTTCTCAGGCGAGTTGTCTGCGCTGGTGATGGAGAAACCCCTTTATGATTTGATCATTGGAAATATTCCAGGTGCAAGGGATCCAGGGACCCTGAGTTGTTGACTGCTACAGGGGCAGCAGTTCAAACACGGAGCAAGAAGGAGAAAAGGTTGATAAACCGTTAGTCGTTCCAGCAAGGAAGTCAGGCATAGATGTGTCGCCTGATGAGTTTAGGGCAGCGCAGGAACAAGACCCTTCGCTCGTGAAGGCTTGGGAGTTGGCAAGAGGTGGAGAGAAACGGTGGTTAGAGGAGGTGAGACAGAATTTCTGGTGAAAGGCGGATGTTGTACCGAGTGTTCACCAAGGGGAAGACAGGTAAGGTGACAACTCAGTTAGAGGTACCAGCATGTTATCGTGACACTGTCATGTCAGTGGGTCACGAGTCGCTCATGGCGGGTCATCTCGGCACCGGCAAAACAGCTGACCGAATCTTTGATGATTTTCACTGGCCAGGGGCAATGGCCAGGGGCAAAAGCGCACGTCAATGATAACCCATTGGGTGATATTCACTAGTGATATATGCTTAATAATTTGTAAACTGTTGTTGTAAATTATTTTGCAAAACCTTGCATGTGTAGCTGTGTGTCAGCAAATTGGGTTGTTTGTTGTTTTTTTTTACCGTTGTTTGAGACAATGCTGAGCATATCTTTTGCAAGGGGGAAATTGTCACGGACAAAAAAAAAAGAAAAACCAAATCTTGTGGTTCATCGCCAGCCAGTTTCAATTGGACATGAAGTTCCAAACTCAAACCATTCTGGTTTCCAGCAGACGACTTCATGTGTGGGGTCAGCCATTAGGCACGGCGAGGAGGCATTTTCTAGCCTTCACGGATACGCACCGTCCTGCAGCAGACTGAGTGGCTGCCCAACGTTCAATAGGTCTGGCAACGGATCTCTGCGTCTCGGTCAGACCGATACAGCTAATTTGCAAGACCAGTGCCCACAGTTAAGTCAGACGTCGCCCTAGTTAAAGTAGGAAGGGGGAGGTATTGTGTAGTGGGGTGAAACCAAGTTAATTAATTAAATGACCCATTGACCACCACAGAGAGCAAGGCGGGTAGATGTGACTTTCATGATTTGCATGTCCCAATGATAAATAGAGGGGGGTAACCTCGGTACAAGGTGGACGGGAAAAAATTCTGACAAATGTACTCACCCTTTGACAGGTAGGAAAGGATAAGGAAAGCTAGGGAAGTGAGTAGACGGGGAGAAGAAGGAGGAGGGAACAATAAAGGAGAAGAGACAGAGAGAGAGAGAGAAGGTTCTGAGTAGTAGCTTGGCTCGAGAGAAAAGCAGAGAGATGAGAGGATTGAGTGAAGTGAACGAGTTGAAGCATTAGCACCATATAGAGTCTGCAGAGGAAGGACTAAGGAGAGATGTTGAGAGAGAGAGGAGAGAGAGTTGCTAATCGATGAAGAGGGGAAAAAAAAGAGGGAAAAGAATAAAAATGGCAAACTATGTCCATTGATTTGAGCAGACTAGAGAGAGAGAGAGAGAGAGAGAGGAGAGAGGAGTGCAATGCGTTAGTGCAGGAAGGAAGAAAGGTGAACAGACTCGATGCCTGGTAGTCACTGGTCAATTTGAACGCCTGCGACCTCATACCTGCAGCGACACTTTCATAAGGCAGAACCACAGTCCAAACGCCAGTAACCTGACAGTTCGCCAGCAGTCCAACCGACCAGTGCCGGCGGTCCAACCTGACCAGTGCCAGCAGTCGTGTCGTGGACTGGTGTTTGTGAAATGTGACAGTTGAAAAGTAAAAAAAAAAGAAGAAAAGGAAAAGACAGTGGATTCATAAATAGTTTAAGCTCACTGGCAGTAAGTGGAAAATCTATTTATACCCGGGTTAGTTATGATGATTTAGATAAATGGTTTTTTGTGGAGTTCAATAGGAAAGAGAATGTTTTATTTTGTTTGACTCCATGCGCATTGATGTTTTCTGATTATGTTGTAGTTAAGTTATAGACTGTATAGATGGTTTTGATTTGACGGAATGCTGATATATGAATGAGTAGTAAGCAAGCTGTGAGTGTGTTTTGGGCTGTGCGCTTGTCCTTCTCCACATGACTTTGACCCCGAGGGTGAAAATTTATTGGACGAGCTTGCAGGATATTCTGGCCCCTTTATTATAATTGTTTCAACTTCTCTGGAGGAAGCTGGGTGGGATTCAAGTATTGTAATCCTAAGACCAAGGTAGTGTCTTACTTTATGTTTCCAAGTTAGTTAAATACTAGGCTTGGCATTGCTTCCTAGATAGTTAAACACTAGGCTTGGATTTCAGCCCCAGAGTACTTATTTCGCACAGATTGCCTATAATTCGTCTCATAGTTGGGTCAGGGCTAGGACGTCTTTTAAAAACTATTACGTTGTCCCAAGCTAATATTATCATTCATAGGATTGTGCTATTACGTCACTCGTGTCGGTTAACACCAGTTTGGCTGTCGTAGTACTAAACTCTTGTTAAAAAAAAAAAAGATATTAAATGGCGGACGAAAAGACACCCCTATTGAACAACTTGTGTGCATCGCTCATGTTTTAGGCTACTCGGGATGAAGAGTTGCGAGCCATTTGTCGAAGCCCAACAAAAGATGGGAAAGAGATGAGCGAAGCGGAGAGACGCCGTGTTGCAGAAGAAATAGCAGAGCGGGAGGGAAAGGATATTAAAGCTAGCGAACGCAGGAAACAGAAAGAATAAAGGGAAACGCAGGGAAAACAGAAAGATTAAGGGACTCCAATTAGAGTTAGAAAAAGTGAGATCACAGGAGGGAGACCACTGATGATGTGTTCAGTTTCAGTGACCCTTGCGCAGTTATGCCCCCCGACCAAAGTTGCCAAAATCTCTGAAGGATCAGATTCGATTGATGCGTACATCAGTCGTTTTGAAAACGATTGCTACTAGTAAGGGTAGGCCTTCAGGTAGACTAGTGGGCAGTCATTTTGACAGCACTTATGACCGGTATAGGCATTACAGATTTTCACTCCTTACCAGCAGTCCAACAATCTGATTTTGGTGCGAGTGAAAGAGTCTTTGATGAAGGGATTGACTCACAGAGGAGGTGATCAGAAAGAAGTTTCGATTAGCTAGATTACAAGCAGGTGAAACGTACACTCAGGTTGGGGCACGTTTAGATCCACTATTATGAGAAGTGGTTAGAGTCGTGTGGTACGGGAAAGGAGTTCGCTGTGTTGAAAGAGTGGTTATGAAAGAACAGATTTTGTAGGTTTGCGGCCCTGAGTTACTATACATTTGAAAGAGAGCCAGCCAGAGACCAGCTGGGGAGTTGCTGAAGTTCAGCAGAGGTGTACAGGGAGGCACGATTGGGCACTAAGGTGCAGGAGAAACAGGTGGCCAGGCACAAGTGGAGAGTGCCAGGAGACTAGAGGAGTTTTCGGCAAAGTCTGCAACCAGTGAGTGGTGGGCAGAAAGTGAGGACAAAGAGACAATAGAGTGTTTCATTTGTCACAAGAAGGGACATGGGCGTGGGAATGTTGCATGGGGTTCCAGAAGGCAGCAGCCTTGCAAGAGGTTGATAAGGGACGCCAGGGGAGCGAAACGGACCGGCAGTGGAACCAAAAGGGATCCAATCTAAGAGGGTGGAGTACGGCCTATGGGCTCATGCTGGACGCAGTCAGTGTCAGGGATGGAGGGCATAGGCTGAGTGGCTCATTACCAGTTGGAAGAAAGGTGGATTGGCCAGCAGAGGGTTGAATGTGTTACGGGCACTGGTTGTTCATGTGGTGTAGTAAGAACAACGGATGATCGAGGGAAGGGGATTTGACAGGCTAAATCAAGACCTGTACTCTATCGATGGCACTTTGAGGGGAGTTTCCAGGTTGCCAAGATAGAATTACGTACCCCATACTTCTCAGGCGAGTTGTCTGCGCTGGTGATGGAGAAAACCCTTTATGATTTGATTTTGGGAATATTCAGGTGCAAGGGGATCCAGGGGATACTGAGGTTGTTGGACTGATAACAGGGGCAGCAGTTCAAAACACGGATCAAAGAAGAGGTAAAGGTTGATAAACCGTTAGTCGTTCCAGCAGGAGTCAGCATAAGCTGTGTCGTGATGTGTTAGGGCTGCCGCTTGGAAACAGGACCCTTCGCTAGTGAAGTTTGGGAGTTGCAAGAGGTGGAGAGAGACAGGTGGTGAGAGGAAGGTGAGACGATTTCTTGTGAAAGGTGGGTGTTTGTACCGAGTGGTTCACCATGGGGAAGGAACAGGCAAGGTGAACAACTCGTTAGAGTACCAGCCATGTTATCGTGGACACTGTCAGTCAGTGGGTCACGAGGCGCTCATGGCGGGGTATTCGGCACAGCAAAACAGCTGACCGAATCTTGATGATTTTCACTGGCCAGGGGCATGGAAGACATAAAGCGTTTTGCATGTCATGAATGATGTGTGTCAACGGTCAGCCACAAGAGGGGTTAGTTGCAAGAGGAGGCGCCTCTTAAAACAGCCCCCTTTTAATTGACACACCATTCAGTGAGAGTGGGCTGTTGATTGATTGGCCCAATCTGCCCTGTTCCAAAGGATGGCCACAGGGTATGAGGAACATGTAAAGGTTGCCAGGGAAAGTTTGCAAGGGATGGCTAGGGTCGATTCAGAAGAAGCAATAGACAGGAAGGTGAGGAAGCAATCCCTCAAGTTGGGAGGGATAAAGTCCTGTTACTGCTTTCCCACGGATCACAACAACCTGCTGAGATTGGAAAGGAACCATTCACATCACTGAAAGGTAGATCGGGAACCGAATTGATGTGAATTGGGAAACCAAAACTCTGCCATGCGTTTTTCTCGCAAAATATATTCAGCGTGAGATGTCAGCACAAAGGCGAGCTGGAAAAAAAAACAGCAGGGTGCTGCGTTGGGCAATGCATGCAGGCCCTAAGGTTATCGAGTTCAGTACATCCCAGTGTCGACAGAATGTCGGAGCTGACTATTTAAGCCGTGTAGGTCTAGCATGCTGCAACTCAGAGGAGTCAGTCATATCCGGGGGTGCATAGCTACTTTGGTAAATAAAATGTGCTGATTTACAGTGAGATTGAGTGGATCTGGTTTCATTCCCATTTGGCTATGGTTCATATTTTCTTTGTGAGGACTTGTTCGTAAATGTAGTTATGTTTGGCGCGTACAGTCGATTGTGTAGTAATGCACTGTTTGCAATAAGTGAGGATGAGATTCCTCAGTGGAGGTGTCATGGTATCGTGGTAAAATTGATTGTGCTTTTCATAGTAGTTGTGAAGAGAAGATGTGGCAAATCCGCCAGGTAGGGGAATTGCTAGGTGCGCACAGAGGTTATCGGAAAATGAGTTGAAAATAAGGCAAAGGCACGTCAAAGAATAACCCATTGGGGTGTGATTATTTACAAGTGATACATGATGTTAATTGTAAAAAAACCGTTGTGTAAATTAATTTTTGCAAAAACTGCACGTGTAGCTGTGGTGGTCAGCAAATTCGGTTGTTGTTTTAGTTTGTACCGTTTTTGTTTTGAGACAATGTTGAGCATAGTCTTTTGCAAGGGGGAAATTGTCACGGACAAAAAATAGAAAAACCGAAGTCGTGGTCAGTCGCAAGCAGTTCAATTGGACATAAGTCACTAAAACGCAAACATCCTGGGTTTTCAGCAGAAGGACTTCAGGTGTCGCGTCAGCCAAATTAAGGCACAGCGAAAGAGGCTTATTTTTAGTCCTCACGGAGACAGCACGTCCAGCAGAGGACTAAGTGCTTGACCGAGTCTATCAATAGGTTCTGGCCAGACGGATCTCGGCGTCTGGGTCAGACTGATCCGGCTATAATTTGCAAGGCCAGTGCCACAGTTAAGCAGACGTAGCCGTTGAAGTAGGAAGGGGGAAGGTATTGTGTGTGGGGTGAAACAATGTTAATTAATTAAATGACCATTGACCACCACAGAGAGCAATGCGGGTAGATGTGACTTTCATGATTTGCATGTCCAATGAAAAATATGAGGGAGGTAACCTACAGGTACAGGCTGGGAAAAATTCTGACCAATGGTAACTCTCCTTTGGAAGGTATGACAAGGATAAGAAAGCTAGGGAGTGAGTGACGGGAGGGAAGAAGGGAAGGGGAAGAAAAAATAAAAGAGAAGAGGACAGAGAGAGAGAGGAGAGGTTCTGAAGAGTAGGTCTGACTCGAGAGAAAAAGCTGAGAGATTGATGAGGGGTGTGAGGAGAAACCCGAGTTGATGCATTAGCACCATATGGAGTCTGTCTGCAGAGGAAGGACTAAGGAGAGATGTTGAGAGAGAGAGAGAGGAGTTGCTATCGATGAAGAGAAAAAAAAAGAGAAAGCAAATAAAAGGCTACTATGTCCATTCTGATAGAGCAGACTAGAAGAGAGAGAGAGAGAGAGAGAGTGGTAGCGAAGTGCAATCGTTAGTGCAGGAAGAAGAAGAAAGGAGAACAGATCGATGCCTGGTAGGTCACTGTTCAATTTGAACCGGGCTTCGACATAATACCTGGCTGCGCCACTTTCATAGGGAGAACCACCTCCAACGCCTGTAACCTGACACGAGTTGCCGGCGGTCCAAACCTTGGACAGTGCAGCAGTCGTGTAGTGACTGGTGTTTGTGGAAAGTGACAAGTGAAAAGGAAAAAAAAAAGAAGAAAGGAAAGACCTGTGATTATAATTAGTTTTAAGATCACCTGGCCAGGTAAAGTGGAAATCTATTATACCCGGGTTGTTATGATGATTTAGATAAATGGTTTTGTGGTGTTTCTCAAGGAAAGAGGAGAATGATTTATTTGTTTGACTCCATGCGCATTGATGTTTCTATGATTAAGTGTAGTAAAAGTATAGACTTTACTAGTGGTTTGAATTTGACGATTGCATGATATATGATTGAGATTGTAAGCAAGCTGTGAGTGTGTGTGGGGCTGTGCGCTAGTCCTTCCTCAACTGACATACCCCGAGGTTGACAGTTTAAGACGGAGGCTTTCAGGATATTTGGCCCATTTTTTATAATTGTTCAACTTCTCAGAGAGGGATTTCTGGGTGGGATTTTCAAGTATTGTAATCTAAGACAAGGTAGTGTCTTACTGTATGTTTCCAAGATAGTTAAATACTAGGCTTGGCATGCTTCCAAGAGAGTTAACACTAGGGCTTGGCATTTCAGCCCAGAGTACTTATTTCGCACAGTTTTTGCCTATAATTCGCTCTCATTAAGTGGTCTGGCGCTAGGCGTCTTATAAAAAATAATTACGTTGTCCAAGCTAATATTATCATTCATAGGATTGTGCTAATTACGTCACCTCGTGTCGGTTACACCAGTTTGGCGCTGTACGTAGTACTAAATTCTTGTTAAAAAAAAAAAAGATATAATGGCGGACGAATAAAAGAACACCCCTATTGAACAATTGTGAGCATCGTCATGATTTTGGCTTACTCGCGGGAAGAGGTTGCGAGCATTTGTCGAGCCAACAAAGGATGGAAAGAGTTATGAGCGAGCGGAGAGACGCCGTGTTGCAGTAGATTAGCAGAGGGGAAAGGATTAAAGCTAGCGAAAACGAGAAACAGAAAGAATAAAGGGAAACGCAGGAAACAGAACGATTAAGGATCCAATTAGAGTTAGAAAAAGTGAGACCACAGAGGGAGTCCATGATGATGGTAGTTCTAGTTCAGTTTCCAGTGACCCTGGTGCGCAGTTATGCCCCCCGACCAAAGTTGCCAAAATTCTCTGAAGGATCCGATTCGATTGATGCGTACATCAGTCGTTTGAAACGTATGCTACTAGTCAGGGTTGTGCCTTCTGAAGAGTGGGCAGTCATTTTGTCAGCACTATGACGGGATAAAGGCATTACCAGATTTTCACTCCCATTACCAGCAGACCAACAATTGTTTTTGGTGCTGTGAAGGAGTCTTTGATGAAGGGATTTGAACCTCAAGGGGAGGGTGTCAGAAAGAAGTTTTCGATCAGCTAGTTACAAGCAGTGATAACGTACACTCAGTTAGGTGCACGTTTAGAATCACTATTTTGAGAAGTGGTTAGAGTCGACGTGGTACGAGAAAAGGTGTTCGCTTGAGTGAATGAGCTGTTATGAAAGAATCAGATTTTGTCAGGTTGCGGCCATGAGTTAACTATACATTGAAAGAGAGACAGCCAAGAGACAGCAGGGGCGTTGCTGAAGTTAGCAGAGGTGTTACGGGAGCACGTTTGGGCACTAAGGTGCAGGAGAAAAAAGGTGCCAGCACAAGTGTAGAAGAGTGCAGGAGACTAGGGAAGTTTTTGCCAAAGTCTGCAAAACCCAGTGGTGGGGCTGAAAAAGGTGGACAAAGAGACTATAGGTGTTTCATTTGGTCCAAGAAGGGACATGTGGCGACTGGAAAGTTGCATGGGGGGTTCCAGAAGGCAGCAGCTTGCAAGGTGGTTGATTAAGGATCGCAGGGGAAACGACCGGCAGCAGTGGAACCAAAAGGGATCCAATTGAAGAGGTGGTGTACGGCCTTTGGGGTCATGCTGGACAGCAGTCTGTTGTCAGGGATGGACGGCCTAGGCTGAGTGGCTCATTACAGTGGTAGGAAGGGTGGAGTGGCCAGCAGAGGGTGAATGTGTTCGGGACAATGGTGTTCTTGTGGTGTAGTAAGATACATCGCTGGTCGAGGAAGGGGATTTGGACAGGGCAAATCCAAGACCTGTACTCTAATCGATAGCACTGTGAGGGAGTTTCAGTTGCCAAGATAGGAAGTACGTACCCTTACTTCTCAGGCGAGGTTGTCTGCGCTGGTGATGGATAGAAAACCCCTTTTATGATTTTGATCATTGAAATATTCCAGGTGCCAAGGGATCCAGGGATCCTGAGTTGTTGACTGTTACAGGGCAGCAGTTCAAACACGGAGAAGAAGGAGGAAAGGTTGATAAACCGTTAGTCGTTCCAGCAAGGAAAAAGTCAGGCTTAGATGTGTCGCCTGATGAGTTTAGGGCAGCGCAGGAAAAATGACCCTTCGCGCGTGAAGTTTGGGAGTTGGCAAGAGGTGGAGAGAAAAGGTGGTTAGAGGAGGTGAGACAGAATTTCTTGTGAAAGGTGGGTTGTTTGTACCGAGTGTTCACCAAGGGAAAGACAGGCAAGGGTGAACAACAACAAACTCAGGTAGATGTACCAGCATGTTATCGTGACACTGTCATGTCAGTGGGTCACGAGTCGCTCATGGCGAGATGTCATCTCGGCACCAGCAAAACAGCTGACCGAAGCTTTGAGGATTTTCATGGCCAGGGGCCAATGGAAGACATAAAAGCGTTTTGCATGTCATGTGATGTGTTGTCAACGGTCTGCACAAGAGGGGTGAGAGGAAGGCGCCTCTTAAACAGCCCCCTTTACTTGACACACATTCAGGAGAGTGGCTTTTGATCTCATGGGCCCAATCTGCCCTGTTCCAAAGGTGGGCACAGGTTGAGACATGTAAGGTTGCAGGGAAAGTTTTGCTGAGGCTTTGGGTCGTTCAGAAGAAGCAATATGACAGGAAGGTGAGGAAGCATCCCTAAGTTGGGAGACCAAGTCTGTTACTGCTTCCACGGATCAACAACAACCTGCTGATGCATGGAAAGGACCTATTCACCATCACTGAAAAGTAGATTAGGGATTACCGAATTGATGTGAATGGGGAAACCAAATACTCTT
>JAFLJL010005000.1:62870-65123 GCA_018398815.1 Conus ventricosus
AGTCATGCGCGACCGGATAGAGCCGGTAACGACCAATCCACATTTCTTCATGATATCCCCAACGCTTACGTCGTAATACCAGTGAGCCCCGTTTCCCTCTTCCTTCCCTCCTCCTCCCCCGCCCCCTTCCCCTTCCCCTTCCCCTCCCCCATCTGCAGTGTGGTTCTAGATTTTCGATTGAGGCTGACTCACAGTTCTCAACAAAAAGTAGATTCGTGTTGACTTGTGTATGATTCTACCACTCTGTCCTGATTGGTGATGAAGTGTGTTTAGCACGTGATATAGGCTTTTGTGACTGGCTAATATCTGCCAACAAAACAACGAGGACCAAGCTGAACTTTGCGTTCATGGAGAAATGCGTTAGGGATTGTTTTCCAGCCTTGCGCCAGCTGGACGGAAGCGCTACCATTCCTTGCATTGAATCACGTAACTTTGACTGTCAAACAGGTCGAAACGCGTTGTGTTTGTTTTGTGATTTGTATTGTTCCTTCGTTTTGGCGACGCGTCATTCTGCGTTGGTCGTGTTTCATTTCCGCCAGCAGTCATCGTGCTGTAAAGCAAGTGTCCGAATGATGTTATCAATAAACCAAATAGTCCACGTTCCGTAACAGTTTTTGATATGCGTTGTCTGATAGAGGGAAGGAAACGGGAAGAAGGCATTCACAAGAACGTAGACAGATGAACAACAAGCAGCCAGACAGACAGACAGACAGACAGACAGAGATAAGAATAACAAATCTTGTTGGTCATCGTCTCTTATGAGGCTTTGGAAAAAGAAAAAAAAATCAATACGTAGAGAAAGAAAAAGTTCACGTTAAAGTCCGGTCGTTTCCTTTCGATGAAGGCTCCTCCGTCTCTTCCTTTTTTCTTTCTTTTTTTAATAAAGACCAAGACGTCTGGGGGCAGGAAGTGGGTGAGGAGGTGGGGGGGGTAGGAAAGAGGAGAGGGGTGGAAGGCGGCGGAACGTGGGGGGGGGGGGTGTAGAGGAGCGGGGGTTTGGGAGGGAGAGGTCGATCGATTTCTTTCACTCCTCCTCCCACCCCCCCACCCCACCCCACCCCCATTCTCCTTCAATCCCCATTCTCTTTCCCCCCCTCTTCATTCTTCCGTCGCGTCCCGTCACCAGTTGGAACTCTGTTTTCCAAGACCTACCTGTCCCCTGGGCTTTTCAGCTCCACCCTCCATCCCACTCGCCCCGTCATCTCCGCACCACCCTTCCTCCACTCCTATCCTCCAACCCCCCCCCCCCCCCCCCCCCCCACACACACACACACACACCCATTCCACTCTCTCTCTCTCTCTCTCTCTGCTTCCCACCATTGCTCACTTAAGTCCTCTCTCTCTCCTCTCTCCTCATCTCTCTCCTCTCATCTCTCTCCTCTCTCTCTCTCTCTCTCTCTTCTTCTCTCTCCTCTCCTCTCTCGTCTCTCTCTCTCTCCTCTCTCTCCTCTCCTCTCTCTCTCTCCACCAGCTGCTGACTTAGTCTGGTTTGTATTGGTTCTTCTCTTCCCATCGTTATATTTACCTCCCGCCAAGAAGATCAGGTTTTCAATCTCGTCTGTTGGTTTGTTTGTTGTTGTTTTTTTGGGGGTTTGTCAACACGATTACTCAAAAATTACTCAACTGATTTTAATCAAATTTGGTGAAAAGATGGAAAATGGCTGGAGAATGCGCTCGTTCAATTTTCATGGAACAAAGGTTAATCCGAGGGATGGGGGGGGGGGAGCGGAGAGGGCTGAGGGTAAGGAGGCTGTCTGACATGGTTGAGTCTGCGCTCTCTCGTGTGCACACTTAGCTCCAGAAGTTCTGTTGAACGACATCGTCTCTCTCCTTGGATAGGCCTCACGTGAGAATGGCGAGCTGCGTAAAACAGACATGTAAAACAGCGTAAAACAGACATTGTGGGACGCATGGGGATACCTGCTGAGGCAGACCGCGAAGAGAGGGGACGGGTCTGCTGCTATCACGAAAAAGACAAATCAAAACAAAAACCAAAACAAGGACACTGTACATACACACACACACACACACACACACACACACACCACACACACACACACACACACACACACACACACACACACACACACACACACATAATTATATGAAAAGGGCATTAGGGAGAGCGCGAGCTACCACAAAGATAGAACAATCCGTTGAAGAGAAATCTAAAGGGAAAAAAAAAATCGGATCCTCCCTAGGATCAGATTTTAACAGAGCCGTTCTTTGGCCGTATTCACCACATTAATTGGT
>JAFLJL010005000.1:67723-75223 GCA_018398815.1 Conus ventricosus
ATTGTAATCCTAAGACAAGGGGTTGTCTTACTGTATGTTCCCAAGATAGTTAAATACTAGGCTTGGCATTGCTTCCAAGATAGTTTAATACTAGGCTTGGCATTTCAGCCCCAGAGTACTTATTTCGCACAGATTGCCTATAATTCGCTCTCATAGTTGGGTCAGGCGCTGGGCGTCTTATAAAAAAATAACTACGTTGTCCCAAGCTAATATTATCATTCATAGGATTGTGCTATCACGTCACTTGTGTCGGTAACCACCAGTTTGGCTGTCGTTGTTATAAAATCTTGTTCAAAAAAAAAAAAAAAGAAGATATAATGGCGGAAGAAAAGAACACCCCTATTGAACAACTTGTGAGCGTCGCTCGTGATCTAGGTTACTCAGGAGATGAGTTGCGTGCATTCGTTGAAAACCAACAGAAGATGGAAAGAGATGAGCGAGCAGAAAGACGCCGGGTCGCAGTAGAGAAAGAAGAAACAGAAAAAATAAGGATTCGGGCTAATCAGGAAGCGCAGGAAACAGAAAGAATAAGGAAACGCAGGAAACAGAAAGATTAAAAGCTAGGGAAACACAGGAAACAGAAAAATAAAGCAGGAGACAGAAAGTTTAAAAGGGTTCAATTAGAGTTAGAGAAAGTGAGGATAAAAAGGGGAGACCACCGAGGATGGGAGTTCAGTTTCCAGTGACTCTGTGCGCAGTTACCTCCCCCGACCCAAGTTGCCAAAATTCCTGAAGGAAACCGTTCCAAATTGATGCATTCATCAGTCGTTTCGAAACGTTTGCGACCAGTCGGGGTTGGCCTCCAGAAGAGTGGGGCAGTCATTTTTCAGCGCTATTGACGGGTAAGGCATGCAGATTTTCACTGCGTTACCAGCAGAACAACATCTGTTTTTGGTGCTGTGAAGGAGTCTTTAATGAAGGGATTTGACCTCACAGAGTAAGGGAAATTCAGGAAGAAATTTCGTTCAGCTAGATTACAAGCAGGGAAACGTACACTCATTTGGTGCACGTTTAGAGCACTATTTCGGAAATGGTTTTAGAGTTGAGGGGGACAAAGAAGGAGTTCGCTGAATTAAAAGAGCTAGTTATGAAGGAACAGATTTGTCAGGTTGCGGCCCTGAGTTAACCAAAACATTTGAAAGAGAGACACCAGAGACAGCAGGGGAGTTGTTGAGTTAGCAGAGGTGATAAGAGGCACGTTTGGGCACGAAGGTGCGGGAGAAACAGGTCTATGCACAGGAGAAAGAGTGCAAGGAGACCGGGGAGTTTCCTGCAAAGTCTGCAAACCCAGGGGGTGGGGCAGAAGGAAGGGCAAAGGGAAAATTGGTGTTTCTTTTTGCACAAGAAGGGACATTGCGAGGGATTGTCGCATGAGGTTCCAGAAGGCAGCAGCCTTGCAAGAGGTGGATAAGGTCGCCAGGGAAACGACCGCAGTGGAACCAAAAGGGAAATTCAGCCCTGAAGAGGGTGGAGTGCGGCCTATGGCTACCCACTGGACAGCAGTCAGTGTCAGGGATGGAGGGCACTAGGCTGAGTGGTTCGTTACCAGTGGAAGAAGGGTGGATTGGCCACAGAGGGTGAAAGTGTTACGAGACACGGGTTGTTCATGCGGGGTAGAAACGAACAACGCTGGTCGAAAAGGGATTTGACAGGGCAAATCCAGACCTGTACTCTAATCGATGCACTGTGAGGGAGTTTCCAGTTGCTAAGATAGAAGTACGTACCCCTTACTTCTCAGCGAGTTGCCCCTGCGTTGGTGATGGAGAAACCCCTTCATGATTTGATCATTGGAAATATTCCAGGGGCAAGGGATCCAGGGGATCCTGAGTTGTTGACTGCTACAGGGCACATTCAAACACGGAGCAAGAAGGAGGGAAAGGGTTGATAAACCGTTAGTCGTTCCAGCAGGAAGTCAGGCATAGATGTGTCGCCTGATGATTTAGGGGCGGGCCCCAGGAACAAGACCCTCGCTCGTGAAGTCTTTGGGGTTGGCAAGAGGTGGAGAAAACAGGAGGTTAGAGGAGGTGAACAGAATTTCTTGTGAAAGCGGGGCTTTTGTACCGAGTGTTCACCAAGGGAAGACAGTAAGGTGACCACTCATTAGAGGTAA
The DNA here is from genome assembly GCA_018398815.1 of Conus ventricosus. Classification (NCBI taxonomy): domain Eukaryota; kingdom Metazoa; phylum Mollusca; class Gastropoda; order Neogastropoda; family Conidae; genus Conus; species Conus ventricosus. The sequence continues at coordinate 69,834 of JAFLJL010005000.1, forward strand.
CCAGCAGGTTTATCGTGACACTGTCATGTCAGTGGGTCACGGGGTCGCTCATGGCGGGTCATCTCGCACCAGCAAAACAGCGCCCGAATCTTGAGACTTTCATTGGCCAGGAGCAAGGGCAGCCCATCAAGCGTTTTGCATGTCATGTGACGTGTGTCAAAGGTCAGCCACAAGAGGGGTGAAGAGGAAGGCGCCCTTAAACACCTCCTTTAATTGACACAACCATTCAGGAGGGTGGCTGTTGATCTGTTTGGCCCAATCGCGCCCTGTTCCAAGGTGGCACAGGTATGGTTGACACTTGTGGACTACGCGACCAATACCCAGAAGCAGTTGCATTAAAAGGCGTAGATACGCAACAAGTCGCTGAAGGGCGGTAGACATCTTTTCTCGCGTAGGTGTGCCACACAAATTCCAGTGACAGGGGGTCACAGTTCACCTCAGGCGTGATGAAGGAGGTCAACAGGCTGCAAGGGACACACAGCTTCTCACTACCCCATACCACCCACAATGCAATGGCTTGGGGGAGAGATTCAAGGGTTTGGGGCTGAAGGGCATCTTAAAGAAGCTCTGTGAGGAAAGGCCACAGATTGGGACCGCTACATTTCCAGGGGCACTGTTCGCCTACAGGAAGCCCCTCGGAAAGCACAGGCTTTCGCCATTTGAGCTGCTGTATGGGGGGACAGTTCGGGGACCATTTGTGCATTCTCAAAGAGCTGTGGTCCGAGAACAGGAGTCAGAAGAAGTCAAAACCATTTTATCAGTATGTGGTGGACTTACGCAATAGGCTAGAGGAGACATGTAAGGTCGCAAGGGAGAGTTTGCAGGAGGCTAGGGTCGTCCAGAAGAAGCAATATGACAGGAAGGTGGGGAAGCAATTCCTCAAGGTGGGAGATCAAGTCCTGTTACTGCTCCCACGGATCACAACAAGCTGCTGATGAAATTGGAAGGGACCATTCACCATCTTTGAAAAGGTAGATCAGGACTACCGAATCGATGTGAATGGGAAATCAAAACTTTCCATGCAAATTTGCCCCGCGAAAATATTTCAGCGTGAGACTCAGCACATAGGCGCAGCAGCAATCATTGAGGAGTGAAGGAGAACCCAGCAGAAGAAGGGGAATTTTGTTGCCTGAGTTTCCAGGAGAAGAGTCATACAGGGATGTGTCACTGTATAAAGGGCTAGACAGTAGGAGACAGAGGAAGTTAGGGGCTCCTAGAACAGTATAGGGCGTCCCTGACTGATAAACCAGGCAGGACAACTCTAGAGACATGTACGGGAGTTAACATCGCAAAAACCCGTACATGTGAAAGCCTACCCGATCCCATATCCCACCAAGCAAGTGATCGAGGAGGAGGTAGAAAAGATGTTTGGACCTTGGGGGATTGAACCGTCCAAATCATCGTAAGTGCACCCGTCGTCTTAGTGAGGAAAACGTCAGGTGAGAAACGTTTCTGTGTCGACTATAGACGTCTGAACAGTGTCACCAAGGTCGATGCAGGGGTCATACCGAACATGGAAGAGCTGTTCGCTCAGATCGCCACAAGCAAGAGCCAGTATTCACCAAGATAAGATCTGAGCAAGGGTTACTGGCAGATAGCCTTGACTGGGGACTCAAAGGAAGTCACAGCATTCTCCACCCCTATGGGGCAAATACCAGTGGCGAGTACTTCCTTTTGGATGGTCAACGAAACCTGCAGTCTTCTCTCGGATGATGGGGAAGTTATTGACGGGGTTGGAAGGCGTTGTGAATTTCATGGATACATTCTGATGGGAACATCCGAGACATGGAGGAGCATATGAGGCAGCTAGGAGCATTTTAGAGAGGTTGAGAAAGCCAATCTCACAGCCAGACCAACAAAGTGCCAGGTTGGTTTTCCAAGCCTGGAGTTCCTAGGTTTTGTTGTCGGAGGCGACACAAAGCAGCCGGGAAAAAGGAAAGGGAGAAGATGATGAATTCAGAGAGACCAAAACCAAAACAGAAGTCAGGAGTCTGCTAGGTTTTTTTTTGGCTTCTATAGGGAGTTTGTTCCAAACTTCGCAGCAATCACGAGTCCTCTCAGTGATTTTTGGGCCCAAAGGGAGGGAAACCGGCAGTGGTCGAATGGCAGACGCTGCCGAGCAAGCACTGCAGACGGTGTTTGGAAGACTAGTTCCCGTCCCATCTTGAAGCTACCAGGGATATTTCCAAACCATTTTTGTTGCGGACAGATGCATCAGGTGGGGGGATAGGTGCAGTATTGTTGCAGGAGCATGAAGGAGTCGAGTTTCCTGTGAGGTATGCTAGCAGGGAAGTTGACAAAGTGTGAAGAAAGGGTACGCAACAGTAAGAAGGAGTGTTTGGCTGTTGTGTGGGGCCCTGCAGAAATTTCACAAATAAATGTATGGGAAGGGGTTCGTGATAGAGACGATCACCAACCACTCAAATTCCTGCAGGAGGCGCAGTGAAAAAACAGCAGAGTGCTGCGTTGGGCAAAGGCAATGCAGCCCTACAGGGACCGAGTGCAGTACATTCCAGGTCGACAGAATGTCGGAGCTGACTAAATTTTAAATCGCGTAGCTAGCAAGCTGCAACCAGAGGAAGTCAGGTCCGTAACCGGGGTGCTTTTTGATAATATGTGTTGATTACAGTTATGTTGATTGGAAATGGGTTCATTCCCAGTTGGCTATGGTTCATATTTGTGGAGATTTGTCATGTAAATGTATTATGCTTGGAGCATACAGTCGCTTGTGTAGTGAGGCATTATTTGCAATAAGTGAGGATGGAGATTCCTCAGTGAAGTGTCATGGATCGTGATCATATTATATTGTGCTCTTCAAAGTAAATTGGAAGAGAGAGATGCAAATCCGCAGTAGGGGAATTGCATAAGTGCGCACAGAGGTCGTTATAAATGAGTTGAAATAACGCAAGAGCGCACGTCAATGATACCCCATTGGAGTGGTATCCACTAATGATAAATTTATAATTATAAACCGTTGGTTTTTAAAGTATTTTTCAAACTTTGCACGTGTAGCTGTGGTTCAGCAAAAATTTGGTTGTTGTCTTTTTTTGTAACCGTGTTTTGAGACAATGGGGGTGCATAGTCTTTTGCAAGGGGGAAATTGTCACGGTCAAAATTCAACACAACCAAAGTGTGGTCCGTCCCGGCCACTTCAACTGGGCATAAGTCCAAACGCAACATCTTGGCGCCACGAAGACGGCTCCATGCGTCGCATCCAGCCAATTTAAGCACAGCGGGGAGACAGCAGACAGTCTGAGTGGCTGGACCGACAGTCTTTGGTAGGTTTGGTCAGACGTCGTGGCGCCTAACCAACTCATCTAGCCAATTTAGAGTGACCATGTCCACGAGTTAAGCCACAAGGCGCCAGTTAAGTAGAAAGGGGGGAAGGTAGTGTGTTTGGGCTGTGCGCTAGTCCTTCCTCCCCACTGATATCAACCCGAGGTTGACACTCTCGGAGCTTCCTCTGTCTGTCTGTCTGCCTGATGAAACGTGTTTGGGAGTCCTTTTAATGGCTGGGGGAGGATCACCAAGTCTGTAACCAATTTCTGTGCCCCCCCCCCCCCCCCCCCCCCCCCCCCCTACGCCGTCCGGGGTCCAGGTGTGGGCTCCTTCCACTGTCTGCGTCTGCAGGTTTTCCACCTGGCAGTACGGGATTTGCTGAACATTTCATTTTTCTGCGTCTCCGCACAGAAAAACCATAGTGAACTGTTAGCAGGATGTTTGGCTTTCCATGTCGACACTAAAAGCCTGTTTGTTTCTTTAACTCAACAAGCATTGCGGGGTTTTTCCAAAACCGGCTTTTTCTCTGCAATTTAGTATGAATATTCGTAGACAAAATTTTAAAAAAACGAGGGCGCCGAAACGTAAACCCGTTCTTTGCTGTGCTCACAAAGTACGACAGTCTGGGATTAGTGGAATGAAATACGTTCAAAGATATTTTTGTTATGGGCATACTTTCAAACACCTCGGGGAACCGTAGCTTTTTGTGCCTCGTACACACACACACAACACACACACACACACACACACACACCACACACACACACACACACACACAACACACACTCAGTCACACACATACACACAAACATATATAATACACTGTACGTGTACGCGCCGCGCGCGGCGCGCACGCACGCACGCGCGCGTGGTGGGGTCTCTGTGTGTGTGTGTGTGTTTTGTGTGTGTGTGAACATAAAATGATGTTTACATAACTTTCATGAACATCGATTTTTCCCTACCGGATTCCAGCATCCAGGAAAAAAATCCTTAGATTGTAAAGAAACTGAAGAATGTTTTCGCAGTATTCTGGGTTTAAAAGACAACATTGACTGCACACATTTAAAACAATTAAGAATTTTTTGTATAACGTCTTGATAAAAAGTTGTCACGGATTTCGAGAAGAGAAAGACAAACAGACATTGAAATTCTTCACCAGTATCTCTCTCATTAATTCCGTGCATTTGTAGGGTTTCTTGGGACTTGTAATGGCAGATGAATAAAAAATCTTTGAAGGGGACAAAAATCTAAAGGGGAAAAAACCCATACTGACCAAAATCATCAGCAAAACTTCTTGCAAGACATCGTTACTTGGCACTCAAAGATGGTGCAAGTGGCGCTTGGAAGCACCCAGAAAAACTTGCTGCTAACACCAGCTTCGTAGCGAAGTGATTAGCGTCGCGGATACCCGTTTGGGAAGGTCGTGGATGCGATTTTATATCAGAGCCAAAGATTTGCGCACTGTACAACATATGCTTGCCTGTTAACACGTCATAATCCCCCCTACGACCGCACCCTCCTCCCCCCACTTCCCCTTTCATGACAGTTTCTTGGGTCACTTTTTTATTAAAAAAATTGAAATTTTAAACAACCGTTGGCGGGTCCCTTGAAAAAGAGGTGAGGCAAATAATTTGTATGTGCGTAGGTCGGGGTGAAGGATGGAGAAGTAGAGGAGAGGGAAGTCCTGTACATTTGAAAGGAGGTGGGGGCGGAGGGAAGAGACAGAGAAGAATGCACTGGGGGGGTGGAAAGAGATATTGAAAATGGAAAAGGTAGACCGTGAGCAGTGGAAAGGTGGCGGGGGGAATGATAGACTGTGATGCTATTGTGGAAGCATAGTGCTGGCTGAGGTTGTGGGGTGCGTCAGTCTTCCTGTGAGGTGGAGAGGTGAAATAGCCTCTGAGTCTTGCCTTGGATGGACGAGCTGGGTGATGGTGGTTGTGATGAGGACTAGCAGCATGCTCAGTTGCTTTGAACCCTGCGTAGCAGGGAGTTGTGAGAGGCTGTGAAGCCGGAGAGCCTCTGACGCGGGGTGCCGGTCCTGCAGTGCTGTGAGCCGGGCGTGACTGCTGGTACGATCATTCTGCAAAAAGCACATCCACTAGCTGCGA
>JAFLJL010005000.1:77723-80803 GCA_018398815.1 Conus ventricosus
GTTGCTGTTGACATGTCCCCCTGTCAAGCACAGACGAGACAGAAATAAAAATCTCACATCACACACAATCTTACTCCATACGCGTTCTTACCCAGGGATATAACACTTAGACTTTTTATAAAATACCACCCTTCTTATTAAATTATTAGAAAATGTCTACACTCAGAACTCCGGGTGTAGAGCAGAAAGAAATGGGGAAAGTTTTAAAAGGTTTTTCACTTAGCTGAACATCACTGAAAGATTCTCCAAAGTCCTTCCTCGTCGCCTCTCTCCCCTGAAGTTCACCAGGGACGACGTCAACGACCCCAACCTGGGTCTGGCTCCGCGACTAGACCAACGTAGCCGGGACCTTCCTTCTGTAAGTCTTCACGACCGGTGCAGCCTCAAACGCCTACGGCAGGGAGCTCCTCCAGCTTCCTCTCTCCCGTAGCGGAGCATGCCATCTGTACTTCTTCACCACCGGCGCAGCCTCAAACGTCTACGGCAGGGAGCTCCTCCAGCTTCTCACTCCCGTAGCGGAGCATGTCTCCTCTACAAACAAAGTCTGGGAACACCACCATTACTATCCCAGTTCCTAACACTTCAATAATAAATTTATCAGCTTCGTCTCCACCTGAAAAACCAACCACCATTCCTTCCGTCTCCACCTCGGCAATTTCTGAGATAAATAGAAATAATTAATATTATTCCAATTCATTTCAACAAACAAGACAATTTTATTATATAAACAACAGCTTGTCTCCTCACACGCCTCGAACCATCTCGAATCTATAGAACAATGGAAAGAATAATTTTCATATACTTGTCAAACATATTCATCGTAATATTATTCATAAACCATAAACAAAAAACAAGCTGTAAAGAAAATGAAATATTATAACTTAACACTAAGTCTTCAACTTACCCGGGCCTCTCTCTCCCAGGACTTACTAGCGTCTTACGCTCTCTCGGTCTGTCACAGCAGACAGCGCACGCTCTCTCTCTCGGTCTGTCACTGCAGACAGCTAAACATCGACCGGCCACACATACAAACTTCAAGCTCACCCGTTATAAAAACTGCACGAGATCCATGCATCTCCCCTCTAAAACCTGTGCAACGGGCTACACCACATGTCTGCATCAGCATATCCAACTTTTATACAAGTTTGGGTGCACTTATACACTGCAATAAAATAAATGCACCTCTATTTCTATACTCAACACAATTAAATAAAAACCTATAAAAAAATATTAAACATTTCTTTACACCCCCATGCCAGAGCAGTGCTGACCATGACATGTCCCCCATGCCAGAGCAGTGCTGACCATGACATGTCCCCCATGCCAGAGCAGTGGGCGCAGTGCTGACCGTCTCCTTTCCAGGTGTCCCAGTGCAAGCTGGGAGTTGAGATGGAGAATGCCACTGTTTTTTCTGTACCAATCAGAGGACGTTTCCTCTTTATGGTGCATGAAGGGAAAAACTGATGGCGGTATATAAAATAGAAACGATTCCTTTATGGCGTGTTGTCTTTAAAAAAAAAAAAAATTTGTATGGCATGTATCGAAGGTGATGGGGATTTCTAGGGAGAAATAGGCTGAATTAGCTGGTTGAAACTTCGTCCGTGTGTGTGTGTGTGTTGTGTGTGTGTCGTGCGTGCGTGCGTGCGTGCGTGGTGTGTGTGTGTGTGTGTGTGTGTGTGTGTGTGTGTGGTGGGGTGGGTGTGATGTTTTGTGTGTTTTTGTTTGGTTGTGCGTGCGTGTGTGTGTGTGTGGGGGGGGGGGGGGGTACCTGTTCTCTTTTTTTCTGTATTCATATGTCTGTTTATCAAAAACTGACTTGCCAAATCAGTAAACCTTGCTGGCGATTGATACATGACGATCAACTTCGCCCTTTGGTTTTTCGCGTTTCCGAATTTACATCATGCTTACTATGATAGCATCCTCTACACGGACAATGAGTATTTAGTTACGGTTCGTTGGGGTTGGGTGTGGGTGTGGTTGTGTTGGGGGGTGGGGGGGGGGTTCAGTGTCATCTTCGGGCCCTTTCTATGTCATCATCACACCTATGTCTTTCATTCCCCCTTTCTCCCACACCCCCACCCCCCACATCCAGGATCATCCTCCCCGCAGCCTCAGCACCAAGAGTTCACTAAGATACAACCAACATCAGGGCATCACGAAGGCACCTCACCAGACGAGACACTGCACCGCTGCTGAGTCATTTCTGTGCTGTATGCGCTTGCAGTGCGGACCCCAAAATTGACAGGGCACCTCTTACAAAACCCAGTGTTCAGAAAGTTTCGTTCGCTGGTGCCCGTGTGTTGACCGGGGCTTCCAATTTCACCTATTCCCCGTTTCACCTACGCTTTGTTATTCAAATTAGCAAGATGGCTGCCCCTGACCCGTGCAAGAATGGCTGCCCCTGACCTGAAACTGGAATAGGTGAAACTGGAATAGGGAAATTGGATGTCCCCTGTTGGGCCATAGTCAAAACCCAACGCGATCTTTCCCCACAACCGCTTGTGGGGTTTTGAACACTCAACCCCCAGACTGCCAAGCCCTGTGTGGGTGAGCCCTTCGGTAATGGGACTCGTGGAAATGAGAAGAGGAAGTAAAATTTCATCGTCATCACGCTAAGCGTCAACCAGGCCCGGGCGGCTGTGACACCTGCTGGGTTGCTTGACGGTGCCAATCCCCCGGAGATGTACGTCATGCGGTGAATGGGAGTGGGCGTAAAGTTTGTTGTCACAGTCTCCCTGTGGAGCTCCCGCGGCCAGCGAGCTAAGCTTGTGTAATGGGGAAGGGAAATTTGGAAGGGGAGGGGGAAAGGGGGAAAGGGAGACCGTGGTCCGATCGGAAATCGAAGTGCCTCCCTTCTGGCATGTGTACAGTCCCGTGTTAACCTAAAGCCTCAATGGACGGGCGTGGATGCTTGGTGTTGGTTTAGCTCCACTTCTCTCATCCCCCCTTTTTTCCTCTTTTCCTTTTTTTTTCTCCCACCGCCTTTTTTTCTTTCCCTTTTCTTTTTTTTTACCTTTTTCTTTTTTTTTTTTCTTCCTTTTTTTTTTTCCTCCTCACGTCCTTTTTTCTCTTTCCTCTCT
>JAFLJL010005000.1:81803-91803 GCA_018398815.1 Conus ventricosus
TCCCCATGCAGTGGACACTCCTTGTCTGCAGGGTGATGGGAATGCACTTTTTCTGTACCAATCAGGGGAGTTTCCTCTTTATGGTGCATGAAGGAAAACTGATGGCGGTATATAAATAGAAACGATTTCCTTTATGGTGTTGTCTTTAAAAAAAAAAACAATTCGTATGGCATGTATCGAAGGTGATGGGATTTCTATGGAGAAATAGGCTGAATTAGCTGTTGAAACTTCGTCCGTGTGTGTGTGTGTGTGTGTGTGTGTGTTGCTGCGTGCGTGCGTGCGTGTGGTGTGTGTGTGTGTGTGTGTGTGTGTGTGTGTGTGTGTTGTGTGTGTGTGTGTGTTGTGTGTGTGTGTGGTGTGTGTGTGTGCGTGCGTGTGTGTGGTGTGGGGGGGGGGGGGGTACTGTGTCTCTTTCTCTGTATTCATATGTCTGTTTATCAGAATACGTGACTTGCCCAAATCAGTAAACTTGCTGGCGATTGATACATGATCAGATCACACTTCGCCCTTTGGTTTTTCGCGTTTCCAGAATTTACATCATGCTGACATGAATGATAGCATCCTCTACACGGACAATGAGTATTTAGTTACTGTTCGTTGGGGTGTGGGTGTGTGTGTGTGTGTGTGTGGGGGGGGGGGGGGTCAGTGTCATCTTCGGGCCTTCGTAGTGTCATCATCACACCTATGTCTTTCATTCCACCTCTCCCACACACAGCCACATTCAGGATCATCCTCTCGCAGCCTCAGCACCAAGAGTTCACTAAGATACAACCAACATCAGGTCATCACGAAGGCACCTCACCAGACGAGACACTGCACCGCTGCTGAGTCATTTCTGTGCTGTTATGCGCTTGCAGTGCGGACCCAACATTTGACAGGACACCTCTTACAAAACCCAGTGTTCAGATGTTCGTCGCTGTGCCCGTGTGTTGACCGGGGGCTTCCAATTTCACCTATTCCAGTTTCACCTACGCTTTGTTATTCAAATTAGCAAGATGGCTGCCCCTGACCCGTGCAAGATGGCTGCCCCTGACCTGAAACTGGAATAGGTGAAACTGGAATAGGTGAAATTGGATGTCCCCTGTTGACCATAGTCAAAACCCAACGCGATCTTTCCCACAAGCCGCTTGTGGGGTGTTTGAACACTCAACCCCCAGACTGCCAGAGCCCTGTGTGCTGAGCCCTTCGGTAATGGGACTCGTGGAAATGAGAAGAGGAAGTAATTACATCGTCATCACGCTAGGCGTCAACCAGGCCCGGACGGCTGTGACACCTGCTGGGTTGCTTGATCGGTGCCAATCCCCCGGAGATGTACGTCAGTGCGGTGAATGGGAGTGGGCGTATGTTTGTTGTCACAGTCTCCCTGTGGAGCTCCGCGGCCAGCGAGCTAAGCTTGTGTAATGGGGGAAGGGGATTGGGAAGGGGAGGGGGAGGGGAAGGCAAAACCAGTGGTCCATCGGAAATCGAAGTGCCTCCCTTCTGCATTGAACAGTCAGTGTTAACCAAATGCCTCAATGGAGGGTCGTGGATGCTTGTGTTGGTTTAGCTCCACTTCTCTCAGTCCCTTTTCTCTCTTTCCACCGCCTTTTGGCTTTCTTTTCGTCTTTTTTCCTTTTTTTTTCTCCTCCTCACTTTCCTTTTTTTTTTTCTCTTTCCTTCTCTTCTTTTTTTCCATTTTCCTTTTTTTCCCTTTCTTTCTATTTTTCATTACTTTTTCATTCTTTTTCCTTTCCCCTTCTCCTTACATAAATTTCGAGGTTGACTGCCAAACCCAGTATCTCTCTCTCTTCTTCTCTTTTTCTCTCTCCTCTCTCTCTTCTCTCTCTCTTTTCTCTCTCTCTCCCCTCCCCCTCTCTCTCCCTCTCTCTCTCTCTCTCTCTTCTCTCTTCTCTCTCTCTATATATATATATATATACTATATATATAATATATATATATATATATAATATATATATAATATATATGAGATATCTGGGTTCTGGCAGTCAACCCTCAATATTCTTTCTTTTCTTCCTGTTTATTTTTCTTTCTTTTCGTCTTCGTTTCCACCTTTCCCTCGCCTTATCTTTTCCTTTGTCCCCGTCCCTTTTTCTCCACTCTTTCTCTTTCCATTACTCATTTTTCCTTCAGCTGGGTCTTCTTTAGTTTTACTTCCTCCCCCCCCCCCCCCCCCCCCTCCTACCCACCTTCCTTTTCGATCCTTTTACTGTTCTTGTTTCTTTCCTTTTCTCTGACTTTTTTTTCCCATCCCATGCTCCTTCCATTTTCCGCGCTTTGTTCTTTGCTTTTTTTTTCCCTTCCTTTCTCCTTTTCCTTTCTTTTCTCTTCTTTTTCCCTGTTCTGTTTGCTTCCTTTTCCGTCAGGGTTTTTGTTTTTTATCCTTTTTCCTTCCTTTCTTATCTTTATTCTTTCCTGTCGTCTGTCTTTTCCTTTCCCCTTTAACCAACCTTCCAACTTCATTTTCTCTCGTTGTTGTTTTTATCATCCTTTCCCTTTTTTATTACCCTTTTTTTTTTTATCGTTATCTTATGGTTTGGTTTTTTTTTCATTTCCCTTTCCTTTTTGTTTTTCTTTCCTTCTTGCTTCCGTTTTACTTTCTTGTTTCTTTCCTTGGCCCTTCCGTTTTCCTATCCTTTTCTTTTCCCTTTTCTCTCTCTTAGCCCTTCCCTTACCCTCCATTTCCTTCATTTTCCCTTCTGTTCCCCATCCCTTTTTATTTCTCTTTTCTAACTTCCATTTTCATTTTCCTCTCCTTTCCTTTATTTCCTCTCCTTTCCTTTATTTTCCCCCTCCTTCCCTTTATTTTCCCTCTCCTTTCCTTTATTTCCTCTCCTTTCTTTATTTTCCCCCTCCTTTCCTTTATTTTCCCCTCCTTTCCTTTATTTTCCCCCTCCTTTCCTTTATTTTCCTCTCCTTTCCTTTCCATCCCTTCCTGCCAGTTTCCTTGTCACCTCTGTTTCGCCTCCTTTCCGTTTCCTTTTCCTTCCTTTCCTTTCCCCCTTTCCTTCCTTTTTCCTTTTCCCCTTTCCTTCCTTTCCTTTCCCCTTTCCTTCCTTTTCCTTTCCCCTTCCTTCCTTTTCTTTCCCCTTTCCTTCCTTTCCTTGACTTCCTTTCCTTCCTTTCCTTTCCCCTTTCCTTCCTTTCCTTTCCCCTTTCCTTCCTTTCCTTTCCCTTTCCTTCCTTTCCTTTCCCCTTTCCTTCCTTTCCTTTCCCCTTTACCTTCCTTTTCCTTTCCCCTTTCCTTCCTTTTCCTTTTCCCTTTCCTTCCTTTTTCCTTTCTCCTTTTTTTTTCCTTCCTTTTCCTTTCCCCTTTCCTTCCTTTTTCCTTTCCCCTTTCCTTCCTTTTCCTTTCCCCTTTCCTTCCTTTCCTTTTCCCCCTTTTCCTTCCTTTTCCTTTCCCCTTTCCTTCCTTCCTTTGACCTTCCTTCCTTTCTTTCCTTTCCTTCCTTTTTTTTTTACCCTTTCCTTCCTTTTTCCTTTCCCCTTCTTCCTTTTCCTTTCCCCTTCCTCTTTCCTTCCCTTTTCCTTCCTTTCCTTCCCCTTTCTTCCCTTTTTTTCCTTTTCCCTTTCCTTCTTTTCCTTTCCTTTCCTTCCTTCCTTTCCCTTTCCTTCCTTTCCTGTCTTTTTCCTTTCCCTTTCTTCTTTTTTTTCTTTCCCTTTCCCTTTCTTTCCTTTTCCCCTTTCCTTCCTTTCCTTTTTCCCTTTCCCTTCCTTTTTCCTTTCCTCTTTCCCTTTCCCTTTCCCTTTCCCTTCCTCTACCTTTTTCTCCCTCCCCCCTCCACCCTCCTCCCTTATTCTCACTGTAACACACACAAAACACCACACACACACACACACACACACACAAAACTCACACACACACACGCACGCACGCACGCATGCACGCACGCACGCACGCACGCACGCACACACCCCAGACACAGACACCACACACACACACACACCCCAACACACACACACACACACACACTCACACACCCCCACACCCCACACACACACAACACACACACACACACACACACACACACACAAACCCAAAAGTAGGGTTACAGCCCCAATTCCGCCTAAAGAGAAATGATCGCAGCGACAAAGGACGACCACGTTATTTCCGCCTGCCATCTGCATAGGGATGAAACCACGGGACCGTGGTTCCCTGATTAACACCCGCCTGGTGTTCACTGGCCTCCGTCCGTCCTGAAAACTCCCCATTCACGACGTAATGATATGAAGGATGTTTTTTTGGTCTGGTCCTTTTCGGTCAGTTATGCTTGAGATTTGTAAATGTGCGAACTCCGTCCCTTCTCTGTAAGCACCATTCGGTCACCGAATTTCCTTTTGTGCATTTCACTCATTTTCGTATTGACCCACTTGTGTCTATTCTACTGAACATCTTTTATTCGTTCTTTGTGGTACCATATACTCATTCTGGTGTATATTGTTTATCCATTCCTGTGTTTTTCGTGTATTCATTTTCCTGTGTGCCCTTCAACTGTTTCTTCTACATACTGTTTATTCGTTCTTCCATATATCATTCATGCATTCTTATACGTACCATTCATTCATTCTTCTATTTACCATTCATCCTTACTGCTATGTGCCATTCATTTATTCTCCTGTGTTCCTCTAATCTATTCTCCTATTCATTTTCCCATTCACTTATTTTCGCACATACCATTCAGTCATTCTCCTATATGCCATTCATTCTCCCATTACTATTTGGCCATTCTCCTATGTACCATCCATTCATTCATCTATGTGCCATTTATTCATTCTCTTGTTACCTTTTATCCATATTCCTGTGGCCCTGTCAGTTATTCATCAATGTGCCATTCATTCATTTGTCATACAATGGCCGAAGTTTTTCAAGGCCCTCCAACAGATTGGATATTGTCATGTACAAACATGGTGTTTTGTTATTGAAAGTCTACCTCGATATTTCTTGGGAGTTGAGAATGTTTGGTGTTGTTGATCACCTCTTCAAGCCCCTGGGCACATGTTGAGGTTGTGTGTGTGTGTGTGTGTGTGTGTGCGTGCGTGCGTGCGTGCGTGCGTGCGTGCGTGCGTGCGTGCGTGCGTGCGTGCGTGCTGTGTGTGTGTGTGTGTGTGTGTGTGTGTGTGTGTGTGTGTGTGTGTGTGTGTGTGTGTGTGTGCGGTGTGCGTGTGTGAGTGTGTGTGAGTGCGTGAGTGAGAGTCTCCATAAACCCACGGAATGTTGCTATCGATTGCAAGATCTTTGAAGTGAGAGTTTGAACAGCCTGCCAACACACACGAAGCCGCTAGCGGGACTGTGCAGATTGACTTCATAAAACATCGAGGAAAATCCGGCTTCAGGGGCGATTTCTGATCTATAACATTACCAGCAACAACTTCCATATCTCTTGCACCCCGACATCCCTCATCTTCCCCGCATTCCATTTCCTTTCCTACCCTTCCCCCCCCCCCCCCCACCCCCATCCCCACCCACCCCTGCCCCTCCGTCTGTCCCCTCTCTTCACATCCGAGTCTAGGTCTTCACAACAGCGTTCCTTTTTTTAAGATCCTCTCTCTCCTCTCTCTCTCTCTCTCTCTCTCTCTCTCTCTCTCTCTCTCTCTCTTCTCTCTCTCTCTCTTCTCTCTCTCTCTCTTCTCTCTCTCTCTCTCTCTCTCTCTCTCTCTGTGTATGCCTCAAAGCCATCACAAATTGATGCTGGTTATCTGGTGGAAGAAGAATGGAGAGAGGACGAAGGCTGCCATCCTGGTGCCTTAAAGTTGTATTTCTCGTGACAGCGACCTCTGTAGGATTGCTGGCAAAATGTACGATTTCTGTCCCTTTTTCTTTCTTCTAGGAAGTTAGACCAAGAGCCACATGATTTGGGTTTTTTTCCCCCGTCGGGCCGTTCTGGGCTCATGATACAGTGGATCTTGGCTCTATTGTGATGCTAGAGGGGGCTAAGTTCTGACTAGATGGTAGTGGGGGTCTTGACTCTATTCTGAGAGTAGGGTTGGAGGGGAGGGGAGGTCTTGGCTCTATTCTGATAGTAAGGGGGGGGGGGGGTCTTAGCTCTGTTCTGATAGTAGGGTGGGTCTTGGTTGTATTCTGATAGTAGGGTAGATATTGGCTCTATTCTGCTAGTAGGGTGGGGTTTGGGCTCATTCTGATAGCAGGGTGGGTTTGGGGTCTATTTTGATGATAGGGGTGGAGGGGGGGGGGGGTCTGGCTCTGTTCTAATAGTAGATGGGTCTTGTTTTATTCTGATAGCTGAGTGGGTCTTGGTTCTATTCTGATAGTAGGGTCGATCTTCGCTCTATTCTGATGGTAGGATTGGTCTTGGCTCTATTCTGATAGTACATAGGGCCTCTTGTCTGATAGCACATAGGGCTCTGTTCTTGGCTCTTTCCTAATGACACGGTGTGTCTTGGCTCTGTCCTAATGGTATGGTGTGTCTTGGCTCTGTCCTAACGGTATGGTGTGTCTAGGCTCTGTCCTAATGGCACGGTGTGTCTTGGCTCTGTCCTAATAGTATGGTGTGTCTTGGCTCTGCCTAACGGCACGGTGTGTTTTGGCTCTGTCCTAACGGCACGGTGTGTCTTGGCTATGTCCTAACGGCACGGTGTGTCTTGGCTCTGTCCTAACGTCACGGTGTGTCTTGGCTCTGTCCTAACGGCCCCGGTGTGCCTTGGCTCTGTCCTAACGGCACGGTGTGTCTTGGCTATGTCATAACGGTAGGATGGATCAGTCCTGATGGTAGGACGGGTCTTTGTTGTGTTCTGAGGGTAAGATGTGGCATGGTATGCGATGGGCAAATCGATACTTCGTCCAATTATAGAGGTCGGTAAAAAAGGGTTGCTAGCCTGCCCTTTCGTTTCCCTCCATTTCTGTCGTTGCTCTCTGTCTCTCTCATTCCTCCACATTCTCTCTCTCTGTCTCTTTTCTTTTCTCGTCTCTCTCTGTGGGGTTCTCTCTCTCTCTCTCTCTCCCCTCTCTCTCTCTCTCTCTCTCTCTCTCTTCTCTCTCTCTCTCTTTTCTCCTCTCTCTCTTTCCTCTCTCTCACTCTCTCTCTCTCTCTCTCTCTCTCTCTCTCTCTTCTCTCTCTCTCTGTGGTGTGTTTTGTGTGCGTCGTGCGTGCGTGCGGTGCGTGCGTGCTTGTGTGGCATGAACAAAACACGCGCGCGCGCACACACACACGCACGCACGCACGCAACATGCACTCTTTACTCACAAGAGAGAGAGAGAGGTGAGGGAGAGGAGGGGAAGATGGGGCTATTCTACAGCAGTGAGGAACATTCCTATGCCAGCTTCATCCTACCACTGCCCCCCCCCCCCACCCCACTCCACCCCACCCCACCTCACCCCACCCTCACCCCTAATCTCCAGTCAGTCTCTTACCATGTTGCCAGAAAGAGAGCGGGGTATGGCTCGGCAGGACAAGGACCATTTCCGCCCCGTTCCCCCTTCTCAGAGAAGTTCAGTTAGACTCTTGTTCGGTATACTGCCTCCTTCTGTGGTCTTGTGTTACATGGCGAGCAGACAGGGGGGGGGGGGGGAGGCAGGGGGGGGGGGGGAGGGGGAATGAGGGTGGAAAAGGGAATGGGTTTAAGGGATCTTTGGCTTTCCTTGGGCAGAGCAATAGACAGGTGCTTATAGGAGCCACTGCCGTTGTTCCTAGGTTTTAATTTGTGTGTGTTTTTTATGGGCTGTTTTCTTTGTTTGTCTGTCTGTCTGTCTATCTGTCTGGTTGTCTGTCTTTGTCTCTGTCTGTCTGTCTGTCTGTCTGTCTTTGTCTCTGTCTGTCTGTCTGTCTGTCTGTCTGTCTCTCTCTCATCTCTCTCTCTCTCTCTCTCTCTCTCTCTCTCTCTCTCTCTCTCTACTCTCTCCTCTCTCTCTCTCTCTCTCTCTCTCTCTCTCTCTCTCTTTCGGTCTTTGGCATAATAACGAGACCGTACTTCCAATCCTTTAACATTCCACATCTCCAATCTTTTATGCAACGTCCACCAGTCCATCCCTTCAATCATTTGTACAGTACCTAAGATCTACCTCTCCATTCCTTTGCACGATAACAACAGGTGCATCTTTTCCAATCCTCTGTACATATTTAAAGATCTTACTGTAATATTTAAAGATCTTACTGTCCAACCTTCTGTCAATGTTTAAAGATCTACCTGGCCAGTCCTCTGCACGATAACAACAGGTGCACCTCTCCAATCCTCTGTACAATGTTTAAAGATCTACCTGGCCAATCCTCTGTACAATGTTTAAAGATCTACCTGGCCAGTCCTCTGTACATGTTTAAAGATCTACCTGGCCAATCCTCTGTACAATGTTTAAAGATCTACCTGCCCATCCTCTGTACAATGTTTAAAGATCTACCTGGCCAATCCTCTGTACAATGTTTAAAGATCTACCTGGCCAATCCTCTGTACAATGTAAAGATCTACCTGGCCAATCCTCTGTACAATGTTTAAAGATCTACCTGGCAGTCCTTTGTACAGAACCCAAAGGTCCATTTCTCTAATCCTTTGTACAGTGACAACAGGTCTATCTCTTCAATCATGTGTGCCCAGGTACCCAAAGATTCTACCTCTCCAATCCTCTGTTCAGTACCCAGAGATCCATCTCCTCAGCTCGTTGTACAGTGCCCACCATGTCTATCTCTCTCATTCCTTTTTCCAGTAGCCACAGGTGTATTTCTCTAATCCTTTGTACAGTACCCAAAGGTCCAACTCCCCGTCTCTTTGTACTGTGCCGACAGATCTATCTATCTAGTTCTTTTTTTTCCAGTAGCCATAAGTTTATTTCTCCAATCCTTTGTACAGCAGTCAAAGATCTATCTCTCCAGTCGTTTTACAATACCGACAGGCTCATTTCTCGATCATTTGTACAATATCCGCAGGCCTATCTCTCCAATATTTTGCACAGTACCCAAATGTCAAGCTTACTATTCCTTTGTACAATAACAACAAGGCTTTCTTTCCAACCATGTGTGCAGTACCCAGGGTCCATCTCTCTCATTCTTTGTACAGTAGCCACAGGTCCATCTCTTCAGTTCTTTGTACAGTGCTTGCAGATCCGTCCCTCACATTCTTTATACATTAGCCACAGGTCCATCTCTCCAATGCTTTGTACAGTGACTACACGTCCATCTCTCCAATCCTTTATACAGTGACTACACGTCCATCTCTCCAATCCTTTTACAGTGACTACACGTCCATCTCTCCCATCATTTGTACACTGACTACACGTCCATCTCTCCAATCCTTTGTACAGTAACTACACGTCCATCTCTCCAATCCTGTGTACAGTGACTACACGTCCATCTCTCCAATCCTTTGTACAGTAACTACAGGTCAATTTCTTCAATCATTTGTACAGTAGCTACAGGTTCATTTCTTCAATCCTTTGTACAGTAACTTCAGTCCATCTCTCCAATCCTTTGTACAGTAACTACAGGTCCATTTCTTCAATCCTTTGTACAGTAACTACACGTCCATCTCTCCAATCCTTTGTACAGTGACTACACGTCCATCTCTTCCAATCCTTTGTACAGTACTACAGTCCATTTCTTCAATCATTTGTACAGTACTACAGGTCCATTTCTTCAATCCTTTGCACAGTAACTTCAGTCCATCTCTCCAATCCTTTGTACAGTAACTACAGGTCCATTTCTTCAATTCTTTGTACAGACTAGCACGTCATCTCTCCAATCCTTTGTACAGTAACAAGTCATTTCTCTCATCCTTTTACAGCGACTGAAGTTCATCTCTCCAATCTTTGTACAGTAACACAGTCCATTTCTTCAATCCTTTGTACAGCGCTGCAAGTTTCATCTCCCCCCAATCCTTTGTACAGTAACTACAGGTCCATTTCTTCATCCTTTGTACAGGACTGCAAGTCATCTCTCCAGTCATTTTACAGTAACTACTGGTCCATCTTCCAATCTTTGTGACGGTGACTACACATCCATCTCTCCAATCCTTTGTACAGGTACTATAGGTTCCATTTCTCCAAACCTTTGCACAGTAA
>JAFLJL010005000.1:104303-106803 GCA_018398815.1 Conus ventricosus
TTTATTTGGACAGTGCTAAACTTCTCTCCCTTTAGACGGATGCTTTTCGTCTGGTCTCCCTTTCTGTCTCATTTCAGATCTTAGCGTTAATGCCATCAGTCTGGGTACAAAGTGCGAGGAGTTTTAAAATTCCAGACACGGTATAAATCTAAACAGTCGTAACAGTCAGAGCTAAAGCCAAAGGTCGTTGTTTGTCCCTCATCCCTCAGTCTGAACGGCGGGCGTCAAAGGCTGTTGCCATTTAGATGTGTGTGTGTGTGTGTGTGTGTGTGTGTGTGTGTGTGTGTGGTGTGTGTGTGTGTGTTTTTTCTTCTTCTTTTCTTTCTTTTGAATTTCACACAAAATGTTAGAGCTATGGGTTGGGGATGAATTCCGAACTACCATCAGAGGTATTTTGTTTGTTTTCCAATTGAGATCTTAACATTGCGACTGGAAAAGGAAGATGGATCCAGAAAAGATGGAGAAGGGAAGGAGGACGACGACGAGGAGATGAGATGATGATGATGATGATGATGAATGATGATGATGATGATGAAGGAAGAAGGAAGGAAGGAAGGAAGGAAGGAAGGAAGGAAGAAGGAAGGAAGGAAGGAAAAAGGAATGGCAGAAAGAAAGAAAGAAAAAAAAGAACAAAAAAAGTTCTGTCCCATGGTTCTTTCAATATATACCATATCTCTACCCCTGAAAATTCTGTGCCAGTAATTACCCACAGTTCTATCAGTGCTTTACTCCGCCTGTTTTTTAATTTCTCTACCGTTGTTTTTGTTGTTCTCTCTGTGCATTCCAAAGAACCTAAAAACTCGCTGTTGTCTTCATTTCAGACAGCACGTTCATTCTGTTGAAGTGTGTCCTTAATAGCGGAGTGGTTTTCATTGTAAAAAACTCTGGTTCATCTTTCTGTGGTTTTTCAGGCCGTTCATTTTCCATTGTTAGTCACGAACGTTTGGCGAAGCTGAATGGAACAGGACCTTGACATTCTGAATCGATGTTTTCGGTACTTCCTTTCCGCGTTTTTGTTTTGTGTGTTCGTTCTTTAGCTGACGGACAATGCTGATCGACTGCTCGCGGATCCAGACACCTGAGCCAACCGTGGAACCTGGCGTCACCCCTATGTGTGATGGTGGCAGGGTGCTAATCACCCCCGCCATCCTTGTCCTCCCTGAGATTGCGGTTCGAATCTCTGCCAGGCTGTTCAGTACATGGAGACTTTTTCATCGAAGTTAATACTTGTCATGCTTCCATTTTGAAAAAAAAAAAAAAAATGTCTTTCCAATGGGACTAATAAGCCAAGAATGCCATGAGTTGCCGCAGTACAGTAACGTCTTGCACGTACGCAAAATCCCCTCACCAACTTACGAATAAGAGCAGACCGGTTGGCTGTTGGTACGGATGATGACATGTTACACGTCGCACGCGCCCTGCGTGAAAAGTCAAAAAGCATGGAGGAAAACACTGAGTGACTGATATGGAGGGAATGTCACAGGAAACGACTGAATAGAGTGCCAGCAGGCCGCTCTGTAGACGACTCTATCCACATAGGCAGCCCGTTATGTCAACAAGGGCGGGCTTGGAAATCACCTAGAAATTGGTTTCTGACCCAGCCGCTATGCAGGTACTCTTAATAGGCGCAAAAATCGGATAGCTACGTGCTTTTCGCCCCCTTGTCTTAGAGAGTAAACTGTTTTCTGAGGTCCCATTCGCTGAGGTATTACGGGGAGAAGCACTTTGAAGCGGTCAGTGCGACCTCTCCCTACCCCCAGGGCGCTAAAACCTCCAGGGAGCGGGGTCGGGGTCCGGGGAGTGGGAGGGGGGGGGGGGTAGTAAAACTGATCAATTTGCATTTTGCCCACGGATTTTTGCAATGCTGATTCGTCTTGTTGTCCTTACCGTGAACGGCGCGCTGTCGTAGGGCGCACAGTGCGTGAGCAGATAACGGTGCTCTATTGACGGGCGCACTGTGCGGTGAGCAGATAACGGCGCTGTATTGACGGGCGCACAGTACGGTGAGCAGATAACGGCGCTGTATTGACGGGCGCACTGTGCGGTGGGCAGATAACGCGCTGTATTGACGGGCGCACTGTGCGGTGAGCAGATAACGGCGCTGTATTGACGGGCGCACTGTGCGGTGGGCAGATAACGGCGCTCTATTGACGGCGCACAGTGCGGTGGGCAGATAACGGCGCTCTATTGACGGGCGCACAGGCGTGGGCAGATAACGGCGCTCTATTGACGGGCGCACAGTGCGGTGGGCAGATAACGGCGCTCTATGACGGGCGCACAGTGCGGGAGAGCAGATAACGCGCTGTATTGACGGGCGCACAGTGCGGTGAGCAGATAAACGGCGCTGTATTGACGGGCGCACTGTGCGGTGAGCAGATAACGGCGCTGTATTGACGGCGCACAGTGCGGTGGGCAGATAACGGCGCTGTATTGACGGGCGCACAGTGCGGTGAGCAGATAACAGCGCTGTATGACGGGCGCACAGTGCGGTGGGCAGATA
>JAFLJL010005001.1:0-13886 GCA_018398815.1 Conus ventricosus
AAACCGGGGTGAAATCAATGGAAAAAAGTCCCAAAATATAATTATAAATTAGCTAAACTGGGGTAAATTTTACAGAAAACCTTAAAAAAACATTCTTTTGAAAAAAAGAACTTGATCCCAAATTTTTGTGACCTAACATCATTTTTTAAAAGGCACTATCTGCTGGAATCAAAATCCCTATGATAAACCGGGCAAATCAAGTTTAAAAAAAGGCGCGGGTTCCTGGGGAATGAGACATGAAAAAAAGGGAAAAAAGGGAAAAACATCAAACTGAGAGTATTTACAAAGCAAAGGAGAAAGCGCGCTCAAAAGCTTCGGGAAAAAAAAAAGAGCAGAAATATTTATCCTCACACACAAGCAAACACAATATTGGCTAACTTTTTAAAGAAAAAATTAAAAATCATAAAGATCCCAAAAAAGGGGGAAAAAGTTAAAACAATGAAATGGGAAAATTTGCCAAAATGCCCTGAAAACCCCAAACTCTTTTTCCCTTCAATCTAGAAAAGGCCGAAGCTTTTTTGCATATTCGCCAAAAAGGGCAGTTTGATATTTTTAAACAAAAATGATGCACAGGGCAAAAGGGGACTTCGCTAAACGTCAGCCCCTTTAAAAATCTTTTTTTTGGGGCTTGCTTTGTTCCTTTTTTTAAAAAATTTGTGCAAGGGTTTGGGGAAACTTTTTTCCTTTTGGGAAAGCGCCTGGATATTTTTTTTCCCTCGGAGCGCTATAAATTTCCGATTTATTTTTTTTTTTCCCTTCAAAGCCCCTTTTCAGGTGGTGTTTGCTAATTTTGGGCCCAAAAAACATGTGGTTTAGACGGTATTTTAAGAAAGTTACTCATGCCCCACCAAATGTAAACGCTTTACTCAGTATTCTTAAAAAAAAGGGCGGAAAACAAAAAATTTGCCCTCATTAGGGAAAGCGTTTATCATTTTCCTATACATAAACAAAAAAACCCCCGAAGAAACTAAACAGCTACCGCCCAATTCCCCTGACGTCGCACCAGTAAACAAAAAGGAAAGAATTGCCCCTAAACAATTACTTTACTTTTGAACAAACACAAATATCACTCGCCTATTGCCCCCGGGAAAGGGGAAGCAACGTTGGTATGGCGCGCACAGCGTTCGGGCAATTGGACGCTGGCTTTTTGCAGGAAACGGTTGTGTAGCATGTGTGGGAGCCTACAAAATGAATGATAAGAAAAGTACAAGTGAATAGCCCGTGTCAAAGTACAAAAGAACTTGGGGTGAGTGAAACCCCCTTTTTTTTCTTTCACGGTAGTTTTGGGCAGCGAAAAAGTGGTTACGGGATAATTGGTTTAAATTTAATGGGTATAATAACTTCTCTGAGAAAACCCCACGCCTGTTTTGCATCTAAAATTGACCATACATTTTGGAGTAATTTCATAACTTTCGCCTTGTGGGCTGTACCTTAATTCGCCTGGGCGATTAAAATTTATCCTTTTTCGCCTGTGCGATATACAACTCTCCTGTTCGCCTGTGTCGTTTTGGCAGTACCTTTCCGCTGTGGCGGTCATGTCAAGTTTAAAACCCCAAGTAAGCAGGGCCATCATTCGGGGGCACAGGAAAAAGGGGTCGCACCTAAGGCTAGTAAGGAAGTTTTAAAGTCGAGAGGCTTGATGCTCCATCTTCAAATGGATGACAGATTTTCTAGACTGGAAAGGCTATTCAAAAGCTTTTGACCCCAAAACTTGGGACAAAGCCCGGTCACGCTCGGGCACCGCGGGGGCACAAGAACGGCGCATTTCTCCTGAGGGGGGAGAAGAAACGGGTCTGGTCCGCCGTGGCGAGTACAGGCGCACAAAAGGTAACAGCCGGTTAAAAAAACTGCAATCCACCTGAAAATGAGGACTTGAGTCATCCCCTGGAAAATTTTTGATGAGCTTTGGATACTTTTCCCTTGATTGTCAAGAGAGACTTTTTAAAAGGAGATAGAAAAGACTTGGCAATAAGAGAAAAAGCTGAAAAGGGCTGCTCAATGGCGGGTTATTAAAAAAGTTTGCCAGGGGCTTTCTGAAAAAAAAATTTAAAAAAAGGTTGAAAAACCAACGCCCGACAACTGCCCCAAGCTTCTCCCCCAAAGGAACACAAAAATCGGAAGGATTTGCCAGCCACTGTAAAAAGGGTGATGTTAAGAGGCTTCATGCAGAGAGCCATTGTAAAAAGCCAAGCAGCCTGGACGAGCACTCAGGCTTACTAAAGCATAAACAAGAAAATTGACTGAGCGACATCAAACCTCTGTCACTGACAGAACGCTGATGCTCGGGCCCTTTTGGGGTCTCATTTCACGACTGTCATAAAAGAGACGGGTCCTGCGCCCCCATCTCCCCCCAACGCGGACGGGTTTTGGCAGGAAGGTTCCCTTTACTGTCACTCTTTGGAGACAATCTACGCTTCCACAAGGAATCAAAGAGCTGGACAGACTTCACGGGTGAGGCCCCAAAGTCTTTTGACAACAAAAACGTAACAGACCATGCAAAAAGCCAACAACAAAGAAAAACGCCCTTTTTTTGGGCCCAGACAGCAAACTACGGCCAAAAAAAAGTTCCGGGAACAAAACGCAAGAATTTTTCCCAAAGAAAGCCTAGAGCTGTGTCATTTTGGAGGGCCAGGTGGACACACTACCCCTCCCCATCGCTGGATAAATAACAGGATTTTATTTTTCAAGGTGGCAGCTTCCCAAATATTTGTAGGGGGGAAAATTTGACAAAAGACCCTGAAATTTAGAAACGTACAGGTGTGAACCCTTTAAATTTGTTTGTGATTTTGGCCCAAAATCAAAACAGGATTCCCTTTTCCCAAACCTGAGTTAAATGCATCAAAAAAGAAAGTTTTGACAAAAATACAGAATTTTGCCAAAAAGGGTATCCAAAAGTGTCAGGCTAAAGCAGAGCTTTTGGTACCAGTTTTTGTTCTTCCGAAGAAAGATGAACTCAAGAATGTTCAATTTAAAAGAAACTAAACGAAGATATCGTTTTTATCACTTCAAAAGGGAAAACCCCTTGCATACTGTCTAAAACTTGACTCCAAACTGCTCAGGGCTTAAATTTGATTAAAGGATGCATCTACCAGTTCGTCAAAGGGAACACAGAAGTTTTCTCAATTTGAGGGGGATGCCAGCTTGGCAGTTTAACTGTCCCCTAATGGGTGGCACTTCACCACGAAAAAACCCCAAAGCTTTTAAAAACCTGTTTTTTGCCACCTTGGAGGGGAAGGTCCTTTCCTCAGTTTTTTTTGGATGATTCATTTTTGTTTTCAGAGACGAGAATGTCAGTCCTCTAATGATTTAACACAGTAAAATTTTTTAAAGGGTTTCCTGGATTTAATCCACCCCCAAAATCAGTACTAAAACCCACTCGTCGCTTTTCAGTATCTGGGAGTCATCTTTGCCTAGTCAATGCATAATTTTAACACCTGAGAGAGACAGACATTTTTCGTTTTGCGGCGCGTCAAAAAGATACAGTGATACAGGATGTGGCAGAGTGATTGGAAAGATGGGCTTCCTTTCCACGTGATTAGGGGCACTAATTATAGACAGCTGGAGAAAAAAAAAGACAGCACTGTTGCTGTATCGGGGAAAGCGAACATGACTTTGTCGCCTTCCCAAAAGAGAACTAAATTGGGGGATAACAACATTGAGACTGCTTAAAATGTTTTTCACCAAAAAGGGCCCGATGTCCCCTGCCCTGGGAGCTCAAAAATGGATGGGGTTTGCATGTGAACAGTCAAAATGGGGGGAATGGCTACCAGAAGAAAAGTTTTTCACCAACTATCGGGAAATTAAGGGCAGCATTTTTGTTTTGAAATTTTTCCCTAAATCGGTTTAGGGGCGCATGTCCGATCGGGTAGAAAACCAACCTGTTCATGTATCAATCATATGGGAACAAGTCTTTCCCGATTCATGAAATTTTGATGACACAGAAAAAACGGATTATGCGTTTTCGGCTCCCCCCCCAAACCGGGCCTTTGGGCCCGGGTCTCGTGGGGCGAATCCAAAAAGCGCAAATACCCCTACTAAGAAAGACTTTAATAACCAAAAAAAAAAAGACCCTACAAACATAATACGTGGGGTTTAACCTTTTTTTAAAATAATTTACTAAACTTTTTAGATTTTATTTTGCTTAATCCTTGTTTTTCTTGACATTTTCAATAACCATTTTCCCCCAAAACATTCTCAAATGAGTCCTGTCTTTCATGTGAAATAAACTACGTTTTTTTAACTTCTCTAAAAAGTCTTTTAAAAACGAGTTTTTTTTGACTAAAACCCACACACACCCCCAGATTCTTCCACGAAAGCTATTTTGACAAAGCTTTTTTTTTTTAATTATGTCTTTTTCTGCTGAACATATCTATAAAAAAGTGTCTGCGTTCCTTCAAACAATTTTTTAAAACTGTTCAAACCTCACCATTTTATTGCTAGGATCCAAAAATATGTCATCATCTGCCCATATAAACCTTTATCAGATATGTTTGTTCCATTTAGTGTTGACAGAAACACAAAATAAAAAAATTATAGCGATAAACGTTTGAAAAAGGCAAGGAAAAAATTTTTTTTTTTCCACAACCAGTTCCCCAAAAATTAATGAACAATGGGGGTTTTTGCAAAAAGTTTAACTCTCCTATTTTTATAACAAATTAACAAATCCAGTTATTGTTTTTATCTGCCTCTGTCAAAACTTGTTCAGTTAAAAAAACCCTACAAGGCCTAAAGTGTAAGAAAACCCAAATTTCAGTTCTGAAATTTTTTTCATTTAAGTAAACATGATTTTGTTGCTTGTTTTTTTAAAACCCTTAAATCCTAAACCTTTGGGTGAAGAACGAGAGGGGGTAACTTTAAGACGTTAACGTAAAAGTTTTTGCCCAAAAAAATTCCTTTTAAAAAGGCGCATGACCCCACAACCCCACATCTCCCCTCATCTTTAAAGACAGAAATTTCAAAATCATTGTGAACGGTCCCCATTTTCTGTTTGGGAAAGAACTGTAATTTTGTAGAAGTTCCTTTAAAAACCGTTTCTCTTCTGTGGGGATTACTTTTTTTTTCCCATGGGGGCGTTATTTCAATCTTTTTTTCCGACTATTGTCGTCCGCATAAGACTTACATGTAAAGGGCCAAGTTGAATGCTTTCTAAAACTTTTTTGACGGCAAAAAAAATGAAAAGGGGCTATGATTCAAATTTTTTTTTCCCCTTTTAAAATTTGGGTTCAAGGCCATTTTGAGGTAGGTTTTCGAACTTTTTTTAAATTCTACGGCCAAACTTATTTGTTTCAAGGCATTTGTTCAGTTTAAAAAACTTTTTGTCCCAACCTCTTTCTTTTATAACACCTTTAGGTACTAAAAAACCATAAAAAGCGCCTATCTCACCTTCTGTTCAAGTCGAAAACTCTGCAAGGCTTTTAATCAAAAGTTAAAACCCCTCAAGGCGCAAATTTAACTCCGGGTTCTTCGGGCCCACGCACTTTTTTTTGAAAAACAAATTATTTTTTTTCCAAAACAAGTGTAGTTTCCCATTTCCGATTTTCCGTTTTTCGCGATTTTTACATTAAATGTCCAACCCCCCCACAAACTAATTTTTAAACTGTAAATTGGAATTGTTAATTTCATAATCCATTCACTTCCCGATGGAAGAGCTCTAAAACAGTTGGGGGCCTTCCATCTTTTATTTTCATCAGTGCTTGCTCACCCAAATAAACATGAGTAAAAATGTAATGAAAAGATCGGCGGATTTTCTCCCTCAAAAGTAGTTTTTTTTGGTGTAACTTCAAAACTAAAAAGGGCTTGTTTGGGCAGTTGAAAAACCAAAACATTTTAGCTAGCTCCCCATAAAAAATGGTAACCTACTTTTCTTCTTCGGGTTTGAGGCAACATTTTTTTCAATTCCATTGTAAGTTTGAGATAATGTCAAAGTTACTCTTTGCTTCTTTTGGAGAAAAAACCCGTAATAACCCAAGGTATTGTTAACTGGCTAACTTGGCCCGTTTTGTTAACTTTTAAATGGGATTATTCCCCCTGGATTCACTTATTTTAAACCATACGATTTTTAAAAATATTCATGAAGCGCCCCCATTCGTTCCGCAATTGTTTTTAATAGCATTTTCTAAAAAACGGGGAGGGTCTTTGATTTGTTTTTGTTACAAACTTTTTTTAAAACAAATTAAAAATGAGCGCTTAAAATTACTAATGAAAAATATTCTGTTGGGCCCCCACACAAATTTTAAAAAATATAAAACTGATACCTTGATTTTTCTGTGACCCAGACTGACACCTTAAAGAAAAGGGTTTTAGTACGCCAAAAAAACAGATTTTTAAACCCCCTATTAAAAAAACTAATCGCGAAAGTGTGGTTCAGCTCCGAGCATTTTTTATCAAACCCATTAAATTTTGCTGTTTTTTGGTGCAACAACGGGGTGTGGGGTGTCGTATGCTGATCATTTAAAAACACCCTGACCCTTTGGTGATCAGTTAAGATTTCATTTTTATTACCCCTTCAACGTTTTTGACTGAACTGCAAGCTCCATTACCAAATGACAAAACGTTAATCCTTTCGCAACAAAATAGACATGAAGTTTTTTAAAAGGATTGTAACGAATTAAATAAAATGTTAAGGAAGACTTAGACAAAAGTTGGCCCCTTAATCATGGTTTAGGCCCCCTTTATTTTTTGGGGCGTGCAAGAAAGTATAAGTTGACTGGAATCCTCCTTACACATCTTCTCTCCGACACAACTTTTCACCCGGGGCCTAGAGCAAGAGATAAAAACCAGGACAACATTTTTTCTTTGACACTTTTAAGGGGCCCCCAAACCAAAGCGGGGAAAGAACGAAAAACACTCTATTTGTACTTAGTTGGTGTTTTTTCTAGGGCGCAACACAAAAGGATCGAGCAAACAGATCCTTTACGGGTTTGGGCGCACAAAAACAATACTTACAATATTTTAGGACGGCCATTAATTTTACAGTTTATTTACCTTTAAGATAAAAAGGACCAAAATGTTTTCAAAACCAAGATCAAAAGTAACTTTGCTGTTGGGGCTGGTTTTCGCTGCCCCTTTTGACCTCAGACCCAGGGGAAAAATAATAAACTACAACAAGAAAAATTTTGGGGAGGCAATGAAAAAAAGTCGAAAAAACGAAATAAATTTGAGCCTAATATGCAAGCGTAAACCCAAAAAACCCAAAATAAGTCACCAATCCCCGTGGCCCAAAGGGGGGCCCAAGGGGCGTTGAAAAGCAAAAAAAAAAACCTGAATATGAAAAGACAAGCACTTGTTCTGGGTTAACTGGCCCAGGATTACTTGGGGCTTTTTATAAAAAATTTAAACCCCACTAAAGAAACTAATGTCCTAAGGCCAGCCCTAAGCCAACTCTTTGCCTGCAGTAGACAAAAAACCGCTAACGAACCCCCAAAAATAGGTAAAAACTTTCCCCGGCTTTTTCCGGCAAAAATTTTTTTAAAAAACCCCCAAAATGTCAAAACTGTTTTTTACCCTGATTTTTCAGGTGGAGGGGAGGCGGGAGGGGCCGACCCTACCACCGCCGCCTTTTTAGCCATCACCAGTGTACTTATTGCAATCCTAAGGGCCGTTATACGCTTATAATGTGACCCTTGCTCTCAAACAGTGTCTTATTTTTCTGCTAGCGTTTTTCTCATTAAAATTTTTTGGGTATTTTCTTTTCTGCTCATTTAGTTCGAAGTTTTCGTTAGTGACAAAACTTCTAGTCTTTCTGACTCTCTTGCTCAAGATCTTTTTGTCTTGGGTTATTTTTTCTTTTTAAAACCCGGGCCCCAAGTTGGGGTCATCCCCAACGAGTTTTTTTTTTCCTTTTTTTATCTCATCTATTTCAAACCCGTTTTTCTAAATTGTTTTTTAATTTGCCCGATGCTTTCAAAACATGATCAAGGGCCGCTATTTTTCCCCATGGGGAAGGGAATCATTAATTGTTTTTAACCTGTTTCTTCGAAAAAAAATGGTTTCCTTTCATTACTTTGGCCCGTTTGACAAATTGAAGTTCCATTTTTGTTTTGGAGTTTTGGGGTTCTTTGCGGTTTTGAAATTTGGAAGCCCCCCCCTTAATTTTTGGAAAAATGCCAAGGGACTATCGTCAAAGGGGGGTTTGGGGAAGTTTCTCCAAAAAACGTGGGTTCCTTGTTTAAGGGAAAATTGCCTTGGGTTTCCCCAAAAAAGGGTTTTTCTGTTAAAAATTGGGGATAAAAGGGGGGGTTCTTTTCCAAATTGTATAAGAATTCCTTACCCCGAAAACCGCGGGATGCCCCGTTTTTTTCACAGCAAGAAGCCCCCCGGGGCTCCCCAAAGGGGGCACCGTCGTCCCGGGGGGGTTCTTCCTTACCCAATCTGCCATGTTTTTTTAATAATAAACTTTTTTTTTTTTAAAAAGACAAAAAAGGCCCTTTTGAGAAAAAGGTTTAAAGAAACCCGGCGGGGGGGGGTATTATTTCCCTAAACCTCTTTATTGTCTAAATTCTTATTTTTTCCCAAATGAGGGTTAAATTTGTAGCCTCTGTCCTTCTTTTTAAAAAAATGTTTTTTAGAAAACAACCCCCAAAAGGAAGTTTTTCCAAATTGGGGGAATGTTGAAAATTTCTATAAAACTTTGGGGGAGAAAAAATTTTCTTTACACAAGAGACCCCAATTTTAAAAATATTCGTCTAGGCTAAACCCCACAAAACTATCTTGCGTTTTTAAAATAAAATGAAAAAAGCACAAAAACGAATCGCCCGCAGAGTAAAGACGGGAAAAAGGTTTTGCCGGGTTTTTTAATTTAAATTTTTTTATGAAAACCTTTTTCCCAACCCCCCAATTTTTAAATGGTTTAAAAACCGCCCTACTTTCAAAGAGCTTAAAAAAACAGATTGTCATATCTAAAAATTTTTTAAGAAAAATTTTTAAAAAAACCCGAACAAATAAAATTTTTGACACTGTTTAATTTTTTAAAACCTAAATTTACAGGCTAAGAGCAAAATATCAGTCAAAATTCAAAATTGAAAAAGGCACTTAAAAACCAAAAAAAAAGGGCGAACCCAATGAATTTTGTTTTAGCCAAGAAGAGAAAGGTTTTTATTCTGGAAGTGAAGGACCCCATTTTAAAGACAAAGAAATTTTTTTAATCCCAAAAAAAAAAAGTGAATGTAAATTGAGGGTAGTCCCTAAAAAATCCGTAGGGGGCTTTTTAAAAATTATAGCAATTTTGACAAATAAGAAAATTTTTTTAGGCGGGAGGGTAAAAACCAAATTCCTTTTCTAAAATCTAAAACCCAAAGGAAACTTTTAATTATTTAACAACGAAAAGGTTTTTTTTTGTTGCCAAAATAAGGAATTCAAAACAAACGGGGGAAATGTCAAAATAAAAAACATTCAAATTGATTAAAAAAAAGAGGGTAAACCCTTAACGGATTTGTTTTAATTAGAAAAGGAGCGAATTAGAAACAGATTGAAAAATTACATTACTAAATTATTTTTTTTTTAAAAAACGTTTTAGGATTACCAAAGGCCACGAGGTAAACGAAGGGGGGGAAAAAAACCCAGCATAAAAAACTTTTAATTAAAAAATTAAACAAATGAGAATATTAAAGGATTTTAAATACGAAAACCAAAAATATTTGCGCCCTTTAGCGTTACCTATGTTTAAACTGGAGAAACGACTAAATTTGTTAACACAGGGCCGAGTGTTGGGGCCCTTCAAAAAGGGGGCCAAACCCCTTTTCCCAAAGGGGGTTTTGTCCTTTTCTTCCTTGTTATTAGCGTAAGGGGTCTAGCAAAAAAAAACTAAACCCCAAAAGCCACGCGGTTAACTTAACCTAAACAGTTTTTGCTATTTTAAAAACATAGCGACTCAAACAAAAATAAAATTTTTTTAAAAGCCAGATGACTATAAAGCAAAAGTTGATTTAAAAAAAAGGCAGGAAAGTTTTTCCCAACAGGCCCCCCAGAGATAAAAAAAAAGTTTTAAAAAAAAAGTTTTAAACGAAAAAAAATGTTCTAAAAAAAGAAAAATTAAAACCCAAAGGGGGTTTAACAAGTTTTAATGATTTAAAGCACAAAAAACGTGATATTGATTCTGATTAAATTTTTTTTTTTTGATTTAAATAAATTTTTGATTTGAAAAGAAACTCACCATGGGGTAAGTATATGAAGTCCAGACGAATTTTTGAAGCAAAGCAAGAAAAATTTTTCAAGAGCACTAAATGATAATGATCTAGAAGTCATTAATCCACAAACGTCAGGAAGTTTGCTCATGCTATTTCCAATTCCCGGGAAATGACAATAGACCCGCCAGTTAAAGTAATGTTAGCTGTTTTAATCGACATTAACAAAAAAATGAAGAAAATTTTGAAGTCTGGGGCTCACAAACAACAGACATTCTTTCTATAATGACTTACCCTGTTGGGCAACCCCAAATGCTTACACATTTGATTTTCCGCCGAAGAAGCTAAGAAAGGGGGCTCTGGGTTGGGCAGGGGGCGAAATCTTAGAGTCAGATTTAAAAAAGGTAATATGCACCGATTGTGGAGGTCTTACATTCCACACCCCAGCATTAGTTCGAAAAAGCGTTTTAAACAAAAGAAATCAACAACAAATGTTTTTTGTGGGGTTTCTTGCAAGGGTGCATTAAATCCGCAAAAAACGCAGAGAGAGGTCTAACTATCACCCTTTCATCAATGATCTTAAATTTTTTGGAAAATCCTTTCCCGTTTGCGGGATTCCATTGACATTTGAAGAACAAAAAAACCATAACGTTAAGTAACACTTGGGATGAAGAAACAAATTACTACCCCCTTAAGGCCCGAAAGCCCAAAAATAGGGATCCAGACAAAAATCTTTTGGGCTTCTATGATGTTTTTTACCCGGGGGGACCGATTACACATTTAACAACAAAAGAGTAATTATTTCGGTATACTTCAAAGCATTACCAAACAAGAATTCGAGAAAAATTTTAAAAAGAATTTTCCCCTGCCAAAACCGCAAGAACAAAAAAACATTGTTTGCCCATGACTGAAAACAGAACTAATTACGCCCCCAAAAGGCGTAAAATTTGTTTTAAAACTTGAAAAAACTGCAAAATTCTCCATACGTAGTTTACCAGACTTCGAGTCGCTATTGTTCCTTATGGGGCCAGCGCCAAAAATTGGTTTGGTTTTTAAATTTTATTTGTTTTTGTTGGTTTGGAGGGTTATTTAAAGGAAAATTTATGAGGTTTGAAAAATTTGGGATGAGAAGGGTAAAGAGTTTATTTAAATTTTTGAATTTTAATGAGGAAAAAATATAAAAAATTTAAATTGTTGTTTGTGGTTTGAAAAAGTGAAAAAAATTCCCCGTGAAATATAATTGTGGGTTTTTAAGGGTAAAAATGTTTAATAAGTTTGGGTGGAAAATGTTATTTTTATAAATTTTGGGGTTAATTTATTTAGAAAAGGTAAAGTTTAGGGAGTGTTGAAATATAAAAATTGTGTTTAAATTTAAAAGTTTTTTAAATTTGTTTTAGAATGATGGGGTTAAATTTAATTGATTTTAAAGTTGATGAAGAAAATTTTAAAATTTTTGTTAAAAAGGGTTTTAGAATTGAAATTTTGGGAAGGGTTTAAAGAAAATTTTAAAGGGGTTTTTTTTATTAAAAAGGAAAATTGAATGAAGTTTGGGGGTTGATTAACGATGGAGCATCATACTAACTTGATGGCTGATGTATGTTTGTTGGCGGATC
This sequence comes from Conus ventricosus, assembly GCA_018398815.1. Taxonomy (NCBI): domain Eukaryota; kingdom Metazoa; phylum Mollusca; class Gastropoda; order Neogastropoda; family Conidae; genus Conus; species Conus ventricosus. Next base: position 11,735 of record JAFLJL010005001.1, read on the forward strand.
TTGAAAAATATAGAAGACCTCATGAAATAAGCCGGATCCTGCGCATTACATTTCTGCGCCCGGGATGAGTTGGGACTTTCTTAAAGTTTACTAGGAGTACAGATTGATTTGTTGTCAGATTTACCAATGCTTCAGATGATTGAAAACGGATTGCGTGGAGGAATTAGTATGGCGTCGCATCATTACGTAAAGCAAAAACAAATACTTAGAAGACATGATCAATAAAAGGGTCTAAATATCTCATGTATTTAGATGCAAACAATCTGTATGGTTGGGCAATGGCGCAATCGCTTCCATTACGACTTTAAAATGTACACTGGTGGTATTAAAAACATTCAAGAATTTGTAGAACATACTGCATACTCTTACAGCTGATCGTAAAAGAGGTCTTATTCTAGAAGTTGACTTAGAATACCTCATGAACTCCATGACCTGCATAATGACTATCCGTTAGCCGCAGAAAGCCTAAAGATGAATCCAACAGAGCGCCTAAACTTGTACCTAACTTCGAGGCAAAAAAATTATGTCTGTCATTACAGACTTCTACAATTTTATTTAAGACACGGTTTGAAGTTAACAGCTGTTCATCGTAAATTGCTTTTGATCAAGAACAGTTCATGAAACCATACATCATGAAGAACACTGATCTTAGAACTAAATCAACAGATGCTTCAGAAAAAGACTTTTTCAAGCTGATGAACAACAGCTGTTTCGGAAAGACTATGGAAAATCCACACAAGCGTAAAGATGTTAGATTGGTCACCAGAGAGAACGAAGCAATTAAGCTGACTTCAAAACCTAATTATCAGGACTTTAGAAGATTTCATGATCACCTTTTGGCATAATGATGAAAAAAAAGAAAGTCAAATTGGACAAACCTGTATTTATTGGGTTTACCGTTTTAGAATTATCAAAGCTTTTGATGTTAGAATTTCTTTATGACTACTTTAAACCCTCGTATCCTGAGTCCAGAGTACTTTACACAGATACAGATAGTTTTGTTATAGATATCCCTACTGAAGACATCTATAAAGACATGGAATTAGAAGTAGCTAAAGAAGCGAGTGGATGGTACGACACGTCCGATTATCCTAAAGATTCGCCTTTGCATTCATCCGTTAATAAGAAGGTTTTAGGAAAGATGAAGGAGAATTATCTGGAAAGGTGATTAAGGAGTTTTGTTGGGTTAAGGTCGAAAATGTACAGTATTCGAGCCAGGAGAAAACCATTAAGAAAGCAAAAGGGATATCTCGCAGCGTTGTGCAGTCAAACATATCGCATGACAACATAAAGAAGCATTGTTTGACAATAAGACTTTTCATCATGACAACGTAAAACTGCGATCTAATCTACATGAGATCAACAAACAGTTGTAACAAGAAGTCATTAGATAGAACAAACACAAAACGGGTATTTGTTAATCCAGAGTTTTCATATGCAATCGGGCACTGGAGGACGGCATAATTGTATACATTCTTCGGGTTTATATTTTTCATCAACTTTATCTATAAGATCAAGCATAGCTTCATCCAATTCATTTAAATCTTTTCTCATGTTTGCTTGATGCGTTCGAATTTTTTTTATTATTTCAAGATATTCTTTTTTCCCAATTTGGGGGTTTGAGTGTAGGTGATCTGGATGATTTAGCATGCATTGATTAATCCTCGAAAATGTTCCCCTAATAGCATTACACGCATCAAATGATTCCCGTATCATTTTCAAGGTCTCTTCCTTTACCATTCTTGTTCATTCTGCGCTTCCTTCTGAGCCTCCATTTTAAACTCAAATATATTTACGTAAATCATTAAAGCGGAACTGTGTCTGGCGGGATTATTTGCAGTTCTTCTTTCACAAAAGTCTTTGAGGAGCTGGTTGTTTTGTTGTGTCAGTTTCTCGTAAATAATACACGGGCGGATTCATCTTACATTCTTTTTATTTCATATGGATCAACACTCCAACTGGATCGGTTGCCCGATGCGAGTGTCCCCTTCTGCTTCCCCCGGTAAATAAAGGTACTACTTTCAAACCAGATGGTAATAGTTTGCCGTTGTACTGGAGCTTCAGCAACATTTATTGTTTGTTTTTTGATTGCTTGTACTGGTTTTAGCCCTTTAATTCTTCATTATCATTGCGCGCAAAACTGAGGGCAATC
>JAFLJL010005002.1:0-15331 GCA_018398815.1 Conus ventricosus
CAGAACTAATTACGACCCCATGGATCTAAGTTAGTTTAAGAACTGGAAACGGCTGCAAACGAGTCCATAGTAGTTTACCCAGACTTCGAGTCGCTTATTGTTCCTTATGAAGGGCCAACCCACAGAAACTTCCGAAACTGTCTTATGAGTAATCATCAGATCTGTTCATTTGCTTTCATATTGTCAGGTCGGATGGCGCCATTCGGCCAGAATTATATAGAGGCCCTAATGCTGCAGAATACTTCTTAAAACGCATGCAGCAAGTGCGTAACGCCTGTTCTAATAATCTGAATTTATCTGAAATCATAATGACGCCCAAAAGACCGAGAACAGTATAAATCAGCCACACATTGTTGGATATGTGGCTTAGAGCTAATGTCTAACAGTGAAGACGCCAATCACAGTAAGAGACCATGATCACATTTGCGGAAAGTTTAGAGGAGCAGCGCACAGTAAATGCAATCTTCAACTAAAGTTTGATCCTAAGACATGGAAGCTTCCCATTTCTTTCATAACTTGCGAGGTTACGACTCTCATCTTATAATGAAAGCAGTAGACGACGCTTCAGGATAGCATGCATTGCACAGTCATCAGAAAAGTACATGTGTTTCACTTTAAATAACAAGTCTTTTTATGACTCTATGCAGCACATGATGGGATCGTTAGAGTCACTGGCTATGTCCTTAAAGTCCTGCCCAATAACGGAAGAATATTTTGACCAACTCTTGTTAGAAAGGGTGTTTACCCTTATGAATACATGAACAGTTGGGAAAGGTTTGACGAAGATACACTTCCGCCTAAAGGCGCGTTCTTTTCTAGTCTTAGAGGAAAGGACATCAGTGATTCTGATTACCAGCATGCTCAAGATGGTGGCAGAAGTTAGATTGTTAAACGATGGGAGACTATCATGATGCATACTTGATGGCCGATGTATGTTTGTTGGCGGACGTCTTTGAAAATTACAGAAAGACTGCATGAAACATTATAGCCTGGATCCCGCGCATTACATTTCTGCGCCTGGGATGAGCTGGGACGCTTTCTTAAAGTTTACTGGAGTACAGATGATTTATTGTCTGATTTACCAATGATTCAGATGATTGAAAACGGATTGTGGGGAGGAATTAGTATGGCGTGCATCATTATTGTAAAGCAAACAACAAATACCTAGATGATTATGATCCAAGTAAAAGGTCCAACTATCTCATGTATTTAGATGCAAACAATCTGTATGGATTGGGCAATGGCGCAATCACTTCCATTACGTAACTTTAAAATGTACACTGGCGGCGGTACGACTAATATTCAAAAGGCATTAAAGTGGTTGAGCAGTTTGACGCCGATCGACAGCGTGGTTTCATTCTAGAAGTTGACTTAGAATATCCTCAGGAACTACATGACTGCATTAAGGACTACCATTAGCAGCAGAAAGTCTAAAGATGGCAAAAACAGAGCCGCCTAAACTTGTGCTAATCTTCGAGGCAAAAAAATTATGTCTGTCATTACGACTTCTACAATTTTATTTAAGAACATGGTTTGAAGTTGACAGCAGTTCATCGTGTAATTGCTTTTGATCAGAACAGTTCATGAAACCATACATCATGAAGAACACTGATCTTAGAACTAAATCACAGATGCTTCAGAAAAAGACTTTTTCAGCTGATGAACACAGCTGTTTCGGAAAGACTATGGAAATCCGCACAAGCGTAAAGATGTCAGATTGGTCACCAAAGAGAACGAAGCAATTAAGCTGACTTCAAAACTAATTATCAGGACTTCAGAAGATTTCATGATCAGCTTTTTGGCATGATGATGAAAAAAAAAGAAAGTCAAATTAGACAAACTGTATTTATAGGGTTTACCGTTTTAGAATTATCAAAGCTTTTGATGTTAGAATTTCTTTATGACTACTTTAACCCTCGTATCCAGAGTCCAGAGTACTTTACACAGATACAGATAGTTTTGTTATAGATATCCCTACTGAAGACATCTATAAAGACATGGATTAGAAGTAGCTAAAGGGCATGCGGGATGGTATGACACATCTGATATCTAAAGATTCGCCTTTGCATTCATCCGTTAATAAGAAGGTTTTAGGAAAGATGAAGGATGAATTATCTGGAGGGTGATTAAGGAGTTTATTGGTTTAAGGTCGAAAATGTACAGTATTTCGAGCCAGGAGAAAACCATTAAGAAAGCAAAAGGAATATCTCGCAGTGTTGTGCAGTCAAACATATCACATGACAACTACAAAGAAGCATTGTTTGACAATAAGACTTTTCATCATGACAACGTAAAACTACGATCTAATCTGCATGAGATCAGCACAACAGTTGTAACAAAAGAAGTCATTAGACAGAACAAACACTAACGAGTATTTGTTAATCCAGAGTTTTCATATGCAATTGGACATGGAGAACCGATAATTATATTTCTTCTTCGCTGTGGTCTTCATCGAAGGGTTTATATTTTTCCTCAAGTTTTATTATAAGATCAATCATATCATTATCCAATTCAGCCAAATTATTTTTCATGTTTGCTTGATGTGTTCGAATTTTTTTTTATTATTTCAAGATATTCTTTTCCCCAATCAAAATTTGGGATTTTGGGTTGTAGGTGATTTGGATGTTTTAGCATGTATTGGTGAATCCTTGCAAATGTTTCCCTAATAGTAGAACTCGTATCAAATGATTCCCTTATTATTTTCAAGGTCTCTTCTTTATCATTCTTGCTTCGTCCTGAGCCTCCATTTTAGACTTAAATATATTTATGTAAATTAAAAATTAATTAAGCAATGGAGGTTTAAGACCGAAAATGTACAGTATTTCGGGCCAGGAGAAAACTTTTTCCTCAAGTTTCATTATAGCTCAATCATATCATTATCCAATTCAGCCAAATTGTTTTTCATGTTTGCTTGATGTGTTCGAATTTTTTTTTTATTATTTCAAGATATTCTTTTCCCCATATCTGATAATCAAAATTTTGGGGTTTTTTGGGTTGTAGGTCATCTGGATGGTTTAGCTTGTTGATGAACCCTCATAAATTTTTCCCTTAATAGTAAACTCGTATCATATGATTCCCGTATTAATTCTAAGGTCTCTTCCTTTATCATTCTTGTTTCGTTCTGTGCTTCCATTTTAGTCTCAAATATATTTTTGTAAATTAATTAAGCAACTGGAACTGTGTCTGGGGGATTATCTGCAGTTTCTCCTTCACAAAAGATCTTTGGGGAGCTGGTTGTTTTGTTGTGTCAGTTTCTCGAAATAATACACGGGTGGATTCATTTTTACAATTCTTTTTATTTCATATGGAACAACACTCCAAACTGGATCTGTTGCCTAATGGGTGTCCCTTCTGCTTCCCGGTAAAAAAAGGTACCTTACTTTCAAGCCAAATGGTAATAGTTTGCTGGGGTGTACTGGAGTCTTCAGCAACTTTTATTGTTTGTTTTTTTATTGTTTTGTATGGTTTTAGCCCTTTAAATTTTCATTATTCATTGCGCGCAAACTGAGGGCAGTCTTCTAACCATTCTGTGTTGCGAGAATTGTCAATCAGCTCTCTGTGATATGGTAGGAAAAAAGTCTTTCAGATAACTGTTTGTTAAAGTTTTTAACCCAAAGCCTGTGATCTGTGAACTCCTGGAATGTCTCTTTTAAGGGTTTAATTTCTATGTTTTAAATAGTTGATTCACTCGACCTTTAAATTCTTTTCCATATCGACTTGAATCATGCGAGGATAAGTTAGGGGCCCCGTTGGTTATCGTTGTTTTGGCAACAGCAACGCAGAGAAGCATCTTTGTTTAATGGTTCCGCATCTTTATATCTTGAAGCTATGTCAATGACTGTGAGCGCGTACTTAAATCTTTTCGTCTAATCGTATCATGGGTAAATATAGAAGGTCATTTGATGGGTGTCATTCGTATTGTGTTCACAAAGTGTGGTCTCTGTATTCGTTTAGGTGCAGGTAAATAAATTTGCCAAACGCTTGTTTGGGTAACCATTCCTTTTCTGTTTGTTCACTGACTCTGCTGCCTGGCTTAGCTTTTTATTGCTGTGATTCCTTCCCAAAATCTTTTGGTGAATAATAGATTTTGTTCATTTTTATTCAGCAATATTATGTGCAACAAATACACAACGGTCATACCAAAGACAATAAAAACGATTTCTTGCATCTTTTGTTTTTCTGATGGTTGATAAAGTCGCTGAATTTTGGTGGGGGCAATGTTTCGATTTGGTTTGCCTGTTACAAGATATATTCTTTTAATTGCTTGATCAACGTCTTTAAAAGTGTAAGCTGCATGTCCCTGTTTTTTCAGTTTGTTATTAATAAAATCTAACTGCTCAATTCTCTGCTTTTCATAGGCGTTTGTGCAGTGCTAGTTTTCTTAGCTTTGTTATGTCTTTTTCTCTCCCGTCATCCCGCAGTTTAAATAATGCGTAAATACTTCTGCTAAAAGCAAGCGCATTCACTCTGCACCGCCTATCTCATTACGAGTGAAGCCATTTTTTTTAAATGTATTTTTTTAAATTTTTCATATTTATACTGTCAGGGAAATTTTTCTTGCTTAACTAGAAAATCTTTGTAGCGAATGAAGCTGCTATAACAGCAATTAGCTTTGCGAGTCTTCAAAGTCTAGTTTGCCAAGATCTGCCGGTTTTATTTTTAAACGGCTTTTACCAAGCATTGTGTATCCTACACTTAGGCTCCAATAACAGCAGAATGGTATACAAGGTTGGTAACAGTTTTTTCGGTGCTCATTTTAAAAAAATAAAATAATTATAATTAAAAAAACATGAACACCGATGATCTGCTACAGCTACAGGGCAGCCTAAACCTTCCTGAACTTATGATTACAAATGATCAAGTTGATGACCAAGCTATTATGCCCAAAAAGGAAAGACTGTATTCTTTGGCAGCATGTGGGAAAACAAAACAGTTCCTTGGAAATGAATTTAGCATAGAACAGATTAACCCAAATGTCCCCACAAGACATTGTAAAGTATCATAAAGGTTTTGAAGCGCAACTAGGATCAAGAAGGGAAAAAAGTGTAGGGCAAACGGTTCTTAGTTTGTACACAAAAACTAGTTAGTAGATTTGCGCCTTTATTGATTCTGAACAAGGTTTTATGTATGATTTAACGCAGGATCCAGTTTTAACAAAGTCATTAGAGTCTTATGATGTGATCTGTATTACAGATTTGGAACATTATTGTCGCCGTTTAATCATGGATTAATTACTTTTAATCATATAGTTTTTTTTTCCCCTTCAAAATGCCCGGGCCCAGAAAATCAGCAGAATCAGAAAACATTGAATCCGGTGGAGAAAGTAACCAGTAAAAAGCCTGGGCGCGTTGCCAGCAGGAAAAAAAAATTAGCAGAGTGGAACAAACAAAAAAATTTAAGTTAAAAGCACAGAATGGAACCGTGGGATTAATTACTTTTAATCATATAGATTTTATTTCCCTTAAAAATGACCGAGCCAGAAAATCAGCAGAATCAAAAAACATTAAATCGGTGGAGAAAGTACCAGTAAAAAGCCCGGGCTCGTTGCAGCAGGAAAAAGATTAGCAGAGTGGAACAAACAAAAAAAATTAAAGGCACAAGCACAGAATGAAAAAGTGCCAGAGCCCCAGCCAGTTGTTTCAATGCCTGCTTTAAAAAACACCAGAACAAGTTGATTCAAGGTCTACAACAAAAGGGTTGCCTACACCCCCAAAGTCTTCATATTTTCTTAAAGCAGTTGTCATTTTTGGCAGCATTGCTGTTGGGGGTGGTTATTACGGTTATAAAAATTATAAACAAAGCAAAAAAAACCAAGCAGTCCAAACAATCTCAACCACTAAAAAAAGCCGAAAAAAAAAGCATGCTAAACCGCCCAAAAACAAAAGATCATTTTGATCCATTTCAGATGCAATAATACTTTAAGAACTTAATAAATAATTATAAGTTAACTTGAATAAGAACTTGATTGTACTTAGAGGATGATTTAATTACAATTTGAGGTGACTTAGTTAAGAACTTGAGGTGACTTGATCAAGAACTTATTAAGAAAATTGATGTGACTTAAGTAGAAACTTAAAGGAACTTTAAAAAAGAACTTAATTAAAAACTTAATTAAGAACTTGGGGTGACTTGATTAAGAACTTAATTAAAAACTTGGGGGGACTTAATTAAGAACTTAATTAAGGACTTGGGTGACTTGGGGTAAAGGTGTTAAGTGTCTCAAAGTGGAACTGTGGGGACCACTTGCTTTGTGACTGAACAGGTTTGTGTCCCGCGCCCACCTCAATCAACTAGGCCAAGTGATCACATAGGGTCGTTTGGCTAGTTTGTCGCTGAGCTTTGCAGGTCAAACGACCCTATGTGATCACTTGACCTAGTTTGCTGCTGTGCTTTGCAGGTCAAGTGATCACATAGGTCGTTTGACCTAGTTTGCTGCTGTGCTCCTCTTTTCTCACCAGGCTTGCAACTGGCTTTGGCAGAGTTACAGCAGTTACTGCTGTAGCCGAGCTTTTATGGCGCCTCTAATCGCCAGTAGTAGTACATCTGTCATTGTATATTTGGAGCATTTATATGGAGATAGTGCTGGCTACACACTACTCCTCTCCATACTGATCTATTAACTGATGAGTTAGATTTGACACGGGACATTGAGTTCGATCGGGTACATAGATTAAATGCCAAACCTGATTCCCCCATCATCGCTCGATGTTCCTTTTTCAAAGACCAAAACGAAATCTTAAGAGCAAAGAGGAAATTAAAGGGAGTAACATCTTTGTGGGTGAGGATTTCTCCTCTCATGTGAGGGAAATAAGGCGTGGTCTTTCCACCATCTGAAGAAGGCAAGGTCAGAAGGCAAAAGAGCGGCGATGATCTTTGATCTTCTCCTCATTGACGGGACTAGTATTTCCTCGACGACCAAAGCGGATTAGTTGAATCCAGATAGGGGGGTGGCCGGCCACTTGATGAAAAATTGACCTACACCTGTGTGGCGAAGAAGGTACTGAAAAAAACGCTACACCGGTAAAACGCCTGTCACTTGTGGCAGTGTCAGCGGTGAACCGTTTTTTGTGGGTCAGAGAGGTGAGTCCGGACAAACTGTGAAAAACACGTGCAAAAAAGTGAACGGCACAGCGTTGTACAGATGTAAAGAAACCTTTTTCTTTCCTGTCGTGGAATGTGAATGGCTTATTTTCTAATAACCGACCGTGATTTTATGTCGTTTATTTACGATTTTGATTTCATATGTTTGATTGAAACAATTATGGACGAATGTCGTGCTGATATGTTTGTTGGTTATGAAGTCTTTTGAAATCTGCAGTTAAATTTTCTAAACAACGGAGGCGTTCAGGCGGAGTGATTTGTTCATTCAGAAAAGAATTGTCTCCCTTTGTTTAAACTTCTCGACGTTAATCATTCAAACTTTTGTGTGTTCTTGATCGATAAAAGATTATTTGGAATAGATAAGGATGTTTTGTACTTTTGTTCCTATACACCTCCAGAAGGTTCACCTTTTTATGCCCATTTTGATATTGATATGGTATTAATTTACTAGAAGAATGTCTCTTGATTTATTGTTACCTAGGGATGTTTATGTTATATTAAATAGTGACCTCAATAGCAGAACCTCAAACATTTCACAAGACATATCTGTGAGTGATGTTTCTGATGAGCATTTCCATAGCCGGCCTCTCAGTATTAATCGACACTCCGAAGACTGTACATTGAATAGTTGTGGTAAATTGCAACTGAATGTGTGCACTGCTGTAGATCTGTGCATTCTTAATGGCGTGTGTAAAGGTGACCTTGAAGGTCGCTATACATACATGTCTGATTACTGGTGCCAGTGTTGTCGATTATTTCATATTTTCTAAAGAACTTTTTGCTCTTTTGTATGATTCATGTATGCTTAATGTTTTAGAACGCATAGATTCTGACCATTTACCTGTATCGCTTTCTATTGCTTTTCCTAAAGAAAATACTGTACATGCCAGTAACAAGATAGAAAATATTGTTATAGAAAAACTCGTCTGGAATGTGAACACGCTAGTTTGTTCGTAGTACATTATGTAGTGATGGAATTCGTACAAAGATAGATGCTGCTATAAGTTTATTAGATGTGGATATAAATTATGTGCTAAACATGTTTAATGGTGGCATGAAGGAAAGTGCAGACTGCATGAGAAGATGTATACATATTAATAGTAACAAAGTACCTGGTGACTGGTATGATAAAGAATGTGATGCTAGTAAAAGGAAACCATGATGGTTACTTCGTATCAGTCGTCGCACTTTAAAGATCGAGGACAAAAATGCTTACTCAGTGCTTGGCGAGAATATAAACATTTATTGAAGAGAAAAGAGAAAGACTTTAACAATTCATTAGTTCAAAAACTTGTATCATCTATAACTGTCAAAAGGAATTTTGGGATACTATTCAGAGGATTTCTTTCAAAAGAAAACAGCCCAGGAATAACATCAGTACTGAAACATGGTTTCAACATTCCAGGCTCTACTAGAGTCTGACGTTAGTGACGTGTGTGTTGACCAAACACTTGATGTCAACAATGATAGTTATATGAATCGACCAATTACACAAGACGAAGTAGTATTAGCGTGTAGAAATTGAAAGATCGCAGGCAGCTGGCCCTGACGGTATTATTGGTGAACTATTTAAACATGCTTCTGATCAGTAATGCAATTCTTTCTGAAATTGTTTAATATATTATTTGATAAAGGTACATTTCCAAAAACATGGACTGAATCAGTTATATTGCCAATTTTTAAAAAGGGCGACGTTAATAACCCCAACAATTACAGAGGGATCTCTATTAGTGATATTAGTAGTAAAATCTATGGGACAATTATTAATAATCGACTGCAAGAATGGTAGAGGAAAATGATATCACAGGGATTATCAAGCAGGCTTTAAGAAGGGTTACTCAACTATTGATCACATGTTTACATTGCTTGCACTTGTGCAGAAGCAGTTTTCTAACAATAGGAAGTTATACGTAGCTTTTATTGATTTCCAAAAAGCGTTTGACTCCATTAATAGAAATCTCCTTCTGGCCCATTTTGACAAAAATGGTATTAAAGGTAAACTCCATAGATGTATTAGAAGTATGTATGATAGAGTAAGAACCAGAGTCCGTTGTGGAGCAAAACTTACTGACTATATTAATTGTTCTAGAGGAGTCAAGCAGGGAGATGCATGCAGCCCTATCTTATATTTCTTTGTTTATTAATGAGTTAGCTCTTGATGTAATCAACAATGGTAAACATGGTGCTTTATTATCGCTCGACGCTTTTGAATTGTTTATCCTTCTGTTGGCCGATGATGTTGTTTTGATGTCTGAACTGTTATAGGGTTGCAAACACAATTGAAATAGCTAGCTTGCACCGTGACGCTAGTTCATTGCAGTTGAAAGTCAACATGGAAAAAGCAATATCATAGTATTTCGTAAAGGTGGTTATTAAGTGTAAGGGAAAGGTGGGTATATGATGGTACTCCTATGCCAGTTGTCAATGCTTATAAATATTTAGGAATATTATTCTCAACACGTTTGAGTTTTGTTGGCGCATGCAGAGACCTTTCAAGTAAAGCGAAAAAATGTTGTGCTTGTATCATGAAAAAGTTACATGCTCTTAATAATTCTTCATTTATGTTGTTTATAAAGCTATTTGATTCTCAGGTTCAACCGATAGTACAGTACGGCTCTGAGCTATGGGGACTAGAAAAAGCGGCTATCCATTGTGAATTTGTTCAAATGTTTGCTCTGAAAAGGTTTCTTGGTGTAGATACGGACTCCAAATGATCTAATTTACGGTGAGACTAATCGATTTCCCATTTACATTACCTCTGCTGTCAGATGTATCCGCTACTGGCTGAAACTGTTACAAATGGAAGACTTTAGAATTCCTCGTAAGGCGTACAATATGTTGTATGACTTAGATGCTAAAGGCAAAAGTAACTGGGTGTCCAAAGTGCGCCTTTGTCTATTTGAATACGGATTTGGATTTGTTTGGCTGAATCAAGGGGTTGGTAATACTAAAGAGTTTGTATGTGTTTTCCGTCAACGGTTGGTTGACTGCAGATGGCAGAAATGGGCAGATCATATTCATAACAGCGACAGATTTGATTTGTACAGGAACTTTTGTGATGTTCATGACTTGAAAACGTACTTAACCTTAAATATGGACAGGCACCTAAAACATGTAACGGCAAAGTTCAGATTAGGAATTCTGCATTGGCCACTCATTATTTTGGATATCGCATATGTAATGATTATGATATGCTTTGTCCTTTATATAAAAAAATCAGTTGAAACCGAATTACACTTCGTCCTGTCCTGTCCAGCTCTCATGAGCATCAGAGAAAAGTTTATTAAGCCCAAATATACAGACAGCCATCCTTGTTTAAACTGAGCCTACTTTGTTCATCCACTTCTGCAGAAGTTGTTAAGAATTTTTCTTTGTTTTTGTACAAGGCCTTTAAGTATAAGAAATTTTCACTTCTTGAAATTGCCCTTCAATTATTCTTGTTTTGTTCCGTAATTTGATTTCATGTAACTATTGTACTTGTGTGTTCACACCACCCCTTCATTAGGGGCCTTGGCCTGTTATATGAATAAATCATCTGAATCTGAATCTGAATTATCTCTCTCTCTCTCTCTCTCTCTCTCTCTCTCTCTCTCTCTCTCTCTCTCTCTCCTCTCTCTCTCTCTCTCTCTTCCATTCAAAGACAAGTCGCTATGAACTTGCCCACAGCGACAACTTTGACCGAGACTCATCATAACGATCAACGTGGCGATGAATTCGAATCAGAGATCCTGTTGCAGGACTTTAGGATCAGATTAACGCCATTTAGAGCCAAGGTAGGTGTCCAGGATCTTTTATTTTGTAACAGAGAGAAAGATTCAATCAATCACTACCAGTGGATTGTGAGTTTACACGCACTTTCTGGTAAGAGCTTGAAAGTGTTTTTTTTTAAAGTGAACTGTTTACACTGTGAAAGATTGTCCCTTAATGTAAAACTAAAATCATTTGGCACTGACGAATACCCCCAGAGAACAGTATTTTACCAATCTGGCTCACTTTCGCGATCAACCAGTTTTCGGGCGAAAGTGACCTAAAAGCCCGCCTTTTCCTGTTCTCTGACAAGTAAGACTTCAATAACCAAAAAATAACGATTATCTACAAACAGACATACTGTGTAGGGTTATCCGTTTTTAATACTAATTTACTAAACTTTTCAGATTTCAGTTTTTGCTTAATCCTGTGTTTTTCCTGATCATTTTCAATAACATCATTTTCACGCATACAGTCATCAAATGCGTCTCTGTCTTTCATGTGAAATAAAACTACAGTCTTTAACTGTTCTCTAAAGTCTTTAAAACGGAGTTATATTTTTGACATAAAAATCCACACACTTATCCCATCATGTCTTCCGCTGAAAGCCAGCTTTGACAAAGTGTTTCTCTTTTTAACTATATCTTTTTCTGCCGAACAGTCATCTATAAAAAGAGTGTCTGCGTTCCTTCAAACACTTTATAAAAGTATTCTAACACTCACTCAGTTTAGTGCTAGGATTAACTAAATATACGTCATTGTCTGTCCATATAAACCTTCTATCATGATATGCTTTGTTCCTTTTAAGCGTTGGACAGAAAATCACAATATAATCAAAATTATAGCGATAAACTGTTTGTAATAGGTCGAGGACAAATATTGTTTTTCCACAACCAGTCTGCCCACAAATCATTGAACAATGAGGGGATTTTATCATAAAGTTTAACTGCTCCATAGTTTTATAACAGAATTTAATCTAATCCAGTTATTATTTTTATCATACTTTCCGTCAAAACTTGTTCAGTATAATAAACCCTATGAGCCTAAATGTGTAAGATTAATCCAATTCAGTTCTGTAAGATTGTTTCTATTTAAGTCAACATTGATTTTGTTGCTTGTTGTTATGATCTTAATATCCTCACCATTGTGAAGAACGACGATGGTAACGTTAAGGCGTTTAACGTCTAAGTTTTGCCAGCTAATATTAATTCCTTTTATAAGGACGTCACTAACGCCCACAACCCCATCCTTCTCCACATCTTTAAAGACAGAAATTTCAAATATCATTGTGAACGTGTCTCCTAATTTTCTGCTTGGAAAGAACTGTAATTTTGTAGAAGCTTTTTTTACAACTGTTTCTTTTCTGTGGAGGATGTACTGTTTTTTCCCATACGGCGTTATTTCAATTTCTTTCCGACTATTGTCGTCCGGCATAAGATTTACATGTAAAGGGCCAGAGTTGAATGCTTTTCTGAAACTTTTTTGACGGCTAAAATATGTAAATGGCTTATGAATTCAAATTTTATGTCCCATTCTAAATATGGTTCTAAGTGCCATTTGAGGTCAGGTTTTCGAACTATTTTATATTCATACTGGCCAACATTATTTGCCTCTAGATTGCGCAGTTGTTCTAGTTTAGGAAACTTTTTGTTGTCGCCAACCTCTTTGCGTTTATAATCACCATCTTTAGTGTACTCAAAACCATACAAAGCGCCTATCTCACCGTTCTGTTCAAAGTCCGCAACGTCTGCAAGGTCTTTTAATTCTAAAGTTATACACCTCACAGGCGCTAATGTAACTCCTGATTCTTCTGGCCCACGCGACATTATTTTTTAGTAACGTATTATTTTATTTCCAAAACAATGTGCAGGTTATCACATTTCACGACTTTCCCTGTTTTGTCTGCAATTTTTAAATTAAATGATCCAACCCTTCCACAAACTAATCTTTTAAACTGTAAATTAGGGAATTGTATAATTTCATAATCGCAATATGCAGCTTTCCCTGACGGAAGAGCTCTTAAAAACAGTTGAGGGCCTTCCATCATATAAGTTTTCATCAGTGCTCAGCTCATCTAAATGAACATAGAGTAATGAATGTAATGCAAGATCGAGCGGGCTTTCTCCCTCAAACGTAGTTTTATCTGGCGAAACACTAAAACTATGAGTGGGAAGATTGACAGTTGTAAAGCCTAACATTTTAGCTAGCTCTCTATCAAAATAGTAAGCTACTCCTTCAGGCTTGAATGTTAACATTGTTTTTAGATTTGCATTGTTAAGTTTGAGAGTAATGTCGAAGTTACTCATTGCTTCTTTTAGTGAGCAAAACCCGTAATAACCATCAGGTATTGTTAACTGGCTAACTTTGATTCCTGATTGTTAATTTTTAGAATCTTATTATTCTTCTTGGATTCGCGTATATTAAACCATACAACTTTGTAAAATATTTCATGAAGCGCAACCATTCTGCTTCCGCAATGTTATCAATAGCATGTTCTAAAAACGAAGGACGGTCTTGAGTTGTTATTGTTACAAACATTTTTTAAAACAAATTAAAAATGAGTGCATTCAAATATACTGGCGCAAAATATTCTGTTGGGCCGCACTACAATCTTAAAAATATAGCAACTGATACTCTTGACATTGCTGTGACCCAGACTGTCGCTTTTCATAAAAAGGTGAGTACTCCATTGAAGAGCTATCTTAACCCCCCTATTGAAAACGACCACATCAAGAAAGCGTGGTTTAGTCATCCGATGCAGTTTTATCAGAACCAGTTAAACTTTGCTGTGTTTTGCGCATCAACTGGGTGTGGAGTGTCGTATGCCGATCATTTAAATCACCATGATCCTTTGGTGAGGTCAGTGTACAGATTTCATTTCTATTACACCTTTAGACGTATTTTGGCTGAATTGCAAGCGCCATTGCCAAATGACAAACCGTTTAATCCACTCAGCAACAGAATAGACATGAAGGCTTTTGAAAGGATCTGTAACGAATTCAATATTAATGTTAAGACAGACTTTAGACAAAAGTTGGATCTTAATCATGGCCTAGGCGCCTTTATTTTCGGGGCACGCACAGAAAGTATAACTATGACTGGCATCCTCCTTTCAAATCTTTCTTTTCAGGCACAACTGTTCAGCTTGGGTCCTAGAGCAAGAGCATAAAACAGCATGGACAACATTTATCTTAGACACTTCTAAGGGCCTAACTAAAGCAGGAATAGAACGAATAAACGACTCTATTCGTACTTACGTTTGGTGTTTGCTAGGTTCGCAAGCACAGGCGAGATCGAGCATAACTGATCTTCTACTGGCTTTGATGCACAAAAACAATACTTAGCAAATTTAGAGGACGCCATTAATTCTACAGTTGATTTACCTTCAAGTATAAAAAGGTACCAAGATGTTTTACAATACACAAGATCAAAAGTAGACTTTGCTGTTGGCACTGGTTTATACATGCTACCTTCTGACCTCAGACTCCAGATAGGTACAATAATAAACTATAATAATGAAATTCTTATAGCAGGCAATGAACAGAAGGTTGGGAAAAACGACATAAATTCTGAGCCAG
Source organism: Conus ventricosus (assembly GCA_018398815.1). NCBI lineage: Eukaryota > Metazoa > Mollusca > Gastropoda > Neogastropoda > Conidae > Conus > Conus ventricosus. Next base: position 14,427 of record JAFLJL010005002.1, read on the forward strand.
TAATATTACAAACAATAAAAGAACACCCAAGATTAAGTCATCCAATCCCCGAAGTCCAAACCCAAAAGTCATTGAAGACGCGGACTCTGTTCGCGATGACCATGAATATGAAAAGACAGCGCTTGTTCTTGGATTAACTGGCATAGGATTACTTGGTCTTTATCTTACTAAATAGTAACCCAACTATTACAAGAACTAATGCCCATAAGTGCTCGGCCATAAAGCCAACTACTTTGCTTGCAGTAGACAAAAACCAGCTGACAATACTCCCCAATATTCCTGGTAAAGCGTTTACGGCTTTACCAGCTAATTTTTTTAATAAGCCCGCAAGATGATCAAGCTGTTTTTTTACCCATGATTTATCAGGTGGTGATGGAGGCGATGGCGGCGGAGGTAATGAACTTTGACCACCGCCGCCTGTAATAGCCAACACCAGTGTGCTTATTACAAATCCTAAGGCTGTTATAACGCTTACTAATGTGACTCCTTGCTCTTTAAACAGTGTTTGGATTCGTTCTGCTAGTGTTGTGTCTTCATATAAAATTCTTTGGATAGTTTCTCTTATTCTGCTCACTTGAGTTCGTAATTGTTCTCGGGTTAGTAGACAACACTTCTAGTCTTGCTGATCTCTCTTGTTCAAGATCTTTTAGTCTTTGGGTTATTCTTTCTTTAATATCAGGCCCTAAGTTGGCGTCATCAGCCTCAACGAGTTTTTCTTTTTCTCTTTTTATATGCTCATCTAGTTCACCTAGTTTTGCTAAATTGTTTGTTAATTCGCCTCTGATGCTTCTCAAAGCATGATCAAGAGCCGCTATTTCTCGCATGGGTAGCGGTGAGTCGTGTATAGTCTTTTGCTGTTTCTTCTGAAAAACTGTCTTCTTTGCTATTATTTATGTAATTTCTCT
>JAFLJL010005003.1:0-40207 GCA_018398815.1 Conus ventricosus
TCTAGGTAGAGCGCTAGTTCTCTTCACTGCTGCGGATTTTAAAGGGATTGTGTTTGGAGTTGTATGGTTCTTGTAAAAGGTAGTCCAATACTTTCAAATCCCCTCACTGTTTGGGAAAATTTTAATTCAAACCCTTTCCCCATGCTTTAGATTCTATGAAAAAAAAGCCACCTGTAAAAAACCCTTTTTAGTTTGGATTCAACAAACGGCAATCTCTTTATTTTGCGAGAATAGAAGGGCCTGCCGCTCTAAACTCATCCAAAGCACTAACAAATTGTGCATAGTACTCAACATGCTCTAAGTTTTGTCAGCTTAGAAATCTCCCACGTCTTTGTTCGCCATGATCAAAATATTATATAACAAAACCAACCCCAAAAACCCGGTAAAATTTTCCCCTCACCACCAGTAACAGTCTAGAACATTCGCTAAAGCCCGCCGGGTGTCGCTGTAAACCCTGAAATGAATACACCCCCACCCCCACCCCATGGAAAGCCAGTCCCCCGCTTTTGTTTTTTTGGTCGTTGCCGTGCGCGTGTGAACGAAGGTCGCTTTTTTCCCGCTAGCCCGAAATTTTTGCGATTAGGTTTCGGCCTGTGTCAGCCTTCTGTTACAATAGTTTTGTAGGTTAAAAATTAGTCAGATAAGTTTGGGGGTTTTATGTCAAAAATTAAAAACTTATCACTTCCCAGTTTGCTGTGCTCCTCTTTTCTAAACCAGGCTTGAAAATTGGAGGTTCAGCAATTACTGCTAGCCAAGTTTTATGGCGGCTTAACACCGTGTAGTAATCCGCATTAAGCATTTATATGAGATAGTGCTGGCCACACATACTCCTCTCCATATGGTAGATGTACTAAGGTCTCCCAAACCCTTCTTTTTTTGTTTGCCGAACATTCAAAATCCCATTCTTTCTAAGGGCACATTTGAGGCGATAAAATTGGTTAGAATTAAAAAAGTGAAAAGTTACACATTTTAAAATACACAGATCAGCTTGCCACATAAACACAAAATCTGTAGTTAACAATCAATAAATTTAAATTTCAAACTGGAACATTTTTATTGGGGGGAAACAGCAAAAATGTTTCAAATTTAATTTTTTAGTACGAATCACCCGTGTTTACCTCCCCTTAAGAAATGAACGCTGTTTTTTAACAGGGCTTTAGCTGTCTCAAGCCAGCCCCCAAAAATTAAGCGCAAGGGGTTTGTTTTGCTTGGGCCGCTTTCAAAAATGCAGGTTTTTATTAGATAAGGAGCCATTCATCGTGCCAAACAGTATTAAAATGGCTAATTTGTTTCTTTTCCTTAAACCCAAAAAAACCTTTAAGATAGTGTTTTTTCAAAGCAGTTTTTTCATTTTCGTTTTCTATAAACAATTTTCCCCGGTTTTCACAAATGCTTCCCCAAAATTTTTTCAAAAATTACTCAAACATGCAGTTAAAGAAAAACTTATGGTCCAAATTCAAAAACCTGTTCTTCAGAACGTTTTAGCCTTTTAAAATAAAAAAATTAAAAACAAAGGGGGCAAAACCAGAGCGCGTCAAAAACTTAACAAAAACCTTTTTTCCCCGAGGTCCGGGGGCAAGAATGGCGGCCCGGTCGTGTCGGTGACAGCCCCGATGCGGTGTGCCCAGTGGCAATCTAGAATTTTTTCCCAAAAAATTTTTTGACGCAATGTGGTGCAACCCGCCGGTGGGCTTCGTTTACCAGCGCAGGGGTAGGCGCTCTGGTTTTCAAACTGCCGGAGCCGTTAATTAAATGATTAGGGTTTTTAGCCCCCTGTCTGCCGTCTGTGTCAAGTTTGTAGGTGGAAAATTTGTCAGAAGAAATGTGCGGATTTTATGACTTTAATTGAGAGAGAAAAAAAGAGAAAGAGTTTTTGTGTGTGTGTGTGTGTGTGTGGTGTGGTGTTAGTTGTCTGCCCGCCCCTCTGCGTTGTCTGCTCTCTTTTCTCTCTTTCTCTGTCTGTCTGTCGGGCTCTCTCTTGTCTCCTCTTCCGCAAGGAAAAGGGGTTTTAGGCCCCTTTCGCCCAAAAACTCGGTGGTGAAGCAAGGAGGTTTTGAATTGGTAAAATGGTTTCTCGTGGAATCCCTGATATAAGACTCGATTTTAAAGACCTCCCCCCATATAAAAATTTTCTTTGCAAAGGATTAAAGATTTAAGGGAAAAGACCCTTTAGACCTGCATTTTGAAGATTTTTTTAAAGGTTTTTAAAAGAGTTCCCCTTTATAAAATTCTAGAACTCATGTCTAAAAATAAGTATTGGGAAAATTTTTTTTTTTATACAGATTTAAATTGCTTTTATACAGATTTAGTTTGTATGAATTCAGTTTTATTTCTAGAAAAAAGGGTTATGGAACATATAAATTTTAGTAAGTGCATTGTTATAGAATATTCCACAACTGAAAAATAATATTCCAGACCGGAAAAAATTCGGAATTTCCACCTCTGAAAATTACAGAAACTTCCACAAGGCATGGAACATTCTAGAATTTTGGTAATTCTAGAAGTTCATTTCGCCGGGGCGTGAGACACATTTTTTGGGTGCATGTTGTATGAGCAAAGGGGCAAGACGTTGGGGTCTAAATGTTTTGACAACAGAGTCCCCTATCAGGAGTGCAGATGCACGCTTATTTATGATATTCATTTAAGTTTCACAGGGAGAATGTTTTATACTACTTTCATTTAATGATTGAAACTAGGTTTTTCATTTTTGTTCAAATGATTGGGAGTTTTCAAGGATACTAGTATTACCGGGAACTGAGTTTGACAGGGGAGCATAAGAGTTTTTTACGGGAATGGAGTATTCAGTAACACGTGCTCAGTAGGGGGAACTTCCCCAGAAATGTCAGAAAACACAGTGGTTTTAGGATCAATGGGAGTATCGTTTGCTGCCATAGATACAATACATGTATTTTCTGGTGGTTGAAAAGTCACCAACTGAACAGGTGATTTCAAACAACTGTCAACATCTTTTTCCACCATGTCAACATTTGACGGTTTACTGGACATTTGTGAGCTGTTATGGACAACACACTTCTCCCACTGGGCTGCTGATCAGCAGGTGGGGGGAGGTTGTTGCAACCCAGCTGATGGTCTGATGTCACCAACTAAACCCTGGACTGCTAACCTCTTCTTGGCTTTTGCTGCGTGCTGGCATCGAGTGTTGGTCTTCTGGGTCTTAATTCTTTCTTTTCAGCGTTTTACGCTTGTTAACTGGGACAAAGTGATTGATTGTTGTTTTTGGTGATAATGAAAGAAAGACAAGGAAGGGCGTGCACAAATATGAAGAATGGAAGGTTTGTGTCTGACGGATTGAAGATGAATGAAACTAGATAAGAATGTAAAATTGCAAAGCACACATGAAAAAGAGGAAGAAGTAAAAACACTTGTCAACAAAAGTCATAGACCTTTTATGAATTAGTAAGGTTTCTTATGCTTTTTCTTTAGTTTAAAGTTTTTTGATTTACAACTGCATCTTTTCAAATTCTAAAATCATTCTTTCATTAATCCTTGTTTAATGCCTTTTTTTTGTGTGATATGGCTCCTGAAAACGCGGTCCATGATTTTTGTTAAGGCGTCTGTATACACAAGATAGCATTCAAATACTTAACATTCATCTTTCACATAATGTCCCAGAAAAAGAATTTTACTTTCAAAACTCAACGGCCTTTTTCCCGATAGACATACATGTAATGTAAGATTTCACCAGAGACATATAAAAGACATTTAATTTAAAAAAAAAAGTTCATGCTGAAAGAATTATATTTGAATAATTACAAAATCATTTAACATAACTATTCATGCTTTATCTTCACAAGTTCTTTTAATAAAAATATTTAAAATTTTCAAAACAAACCTATAAAGGTAAATTCATTGACAAAATAAAAAAAAATTAGCAATCATTCTTAAAAAAAAATTGAACCAAGGGAAATAGTAATAATTCGTTCACAGTGTAAAAAACCCCAGAAAAAAAAAAAAAAAGAGGAAATTTCATGAACCATAATTCCCAATTCAAGGCATTGATGCAAGTGTCTGAAGTCAATCTGAGAAAATACAACACAATGGGGGTGCTGAAATTAAGCATTGACCCAGTGAAATAACTTCTTGTCCTTGTACATTTGACGTCAACATGTAATCCACCTTAATTAACCATCTTTCCATTGATACACTCACAATGAAAATTCACATCGCCGGCCCCCAGAGCCACATTCATGACTGCAGACCAGACAACAGATCTGTTTTGCAAACTAGGGCAAAACCATTAAAAAAAAAAAATAAAAAACTGGGCGATTCGCCCAGTTTGCATTGCAATCGCGAACGGAATATCCAACCTGCACCCACAATCATGACCACAGCTGCAGACAGGAAAAAATGCGCATAAGCAGCGACTGGTCAAAAGGTAAAAACAGTCGCTTACAATTCAAATTGACATTAAAGGTCAATAGTAGGGAAAAAACCTGGCTAAAGTCGATGAGAAACATTCTTAGCAATGAACAGAAAGAGATAAATTGATTTTACTTGATTCTGTGTATCTTGTCAATTAAAACAAAATGAAGCAAAGACTTACAGCAGATCATTTCTGTTTAGGGCTTTTCGTCTGAAAAACTTCAAATTTTCAAATAATTATTATTGTTAATATTACCCATCAATGGCGCCAGACAAAAAGAACAAGGTATAAATGTATCAATAACAATCAACCAAAATTAATTATTATTATAAATATTTACCCATCAATGCACATAACAAATAAGAAAAAAGTAACCTTTCACTTGCGAAAACGTACTTTTCGGTTTCTGTCGTTGAATGGAATCCATTCACATTCATAAAAAGGTTAACGTACATAATTACACAACTGTTCATGGCATTCCCCCCTTCGACTTACAGAGGGAAGGGAGAAAAAAAACTAAGAAAGGACTAAGTACAAAGAAGAAGGGTACTACAAGCAAAAAGAATGAGAAAGAGAGGGAGGAGGAGAGAGCGACAGGGAGAGGAGTGGTTAGAGGGTTCAGAGATAAGAAAAGATAATGTTGCTTATAGCCCAGCCGACCGAAAGGGCCACATCAGGGCTGTAGATGTTCAGGGGAAATGACAGATAAACTGAGACACCCAAGCAAGAAACTTGACAGAGTTACATCTGTCCATGTCGCATTGAACTGTATAAGCTTACAGGGCTACAGATTTGAAAATCGTCATCCAGTCTTGTTTACACTCGGCCATAAAAACAAAATGATTTTGCATGTAACCTGTCTATCGCCCCCCATATTCAATTAGTGCCTATCCTTGAAGAGAGAGGAGATGGGGGGGTAAACAGTCTCACGGGATCTAATCTAATCCAATCAGACATTTTGATTCATTCTTTGTTTCTTCAGAAGTTGTACACACAGTATTTCACGGATGTCCACTTCTGCGGCCCGCAGATCTGGTTCTGAAGCTACAGCTTTCTGTGCATGCTTTGGGGGACTCTGTTCATCGTAATGCAATGGGACAACTGTCTGTGCACAGCAGCTATCTCATATTTGCTCCTGGTCTCTTAGTCTGCCTCGGTGTCTTTGTCTGCAATGGCGTCTTTGTCTGCTTTGAGGTCTTGGATTTTGAAATGCACAAGTCAGGCTCTGAAGTACTCACAGTTGAGAAAATTGCGGTGGGTCCAGTGTGTTTTGGGGCATGACACACTGACATTCTTTCATCTGACTTTCCCAGCATTTTCCACCTCTACAATGTTGCTGGAGAAATCTTCAGCGTCCTCATCGCGTCCTCAACATTGTTTGCTTATTTGTCTGGATTCCAGCTCCTCTTTATCCAAGTCTTCACCATCTTTGTCTATGGTCAATCCGCGATTCACTCTAAAGGGAGAATGCTGGCCACTTTTGCTTTTTGCAAAATGTCAAGTGGTTGGCGATAAACTGACCTGTGGACACGAATTTTCTTGGCCAAGGAAGGATGCCAGTTGGTCTTGCTTTAACTGGAGATCTCCATGGCCTTGACTTAACCCTTAAAGGCGTTTTAAATAAAACCAGTGTTCAAAGAATTGTAGTTAAAATAAAAGACCTCACAGTGTACGCTACCTTAATCTGTTATAGGGCATTTCTATACTTTCTATTCAAGCTGGGATAAGTAAACCTATACTTTTTTGGGAAAATAGAGACCCTGCAAGATTATGGCAATGATTACAAAAAACAGTTACCTGCAATGTAAGTTGAAGATGTTTTCCAGAAAATGTATCAAAGGGAAATATTTTGCACACCTTGATCACAAAAAGCCCACTTTATGTTTGGATTGCCCAAAAGTTCACCAGTCCAATTGTCCACACATACACAACCAGCAGAAAAAGAAGCAAAAAATATGCCTGTACAAGTCTGGAAAGATCTAGTGCCTTTCTGTGGTAGGCACCAAAAGCACTCTGGCAGAGTCCACATCACAGCCGCCGCACTGCCATCCGACCGAACCCGAGCTGCAGTCCATCACACGTTCCTTTTCCCTGCCCACTGGCAGCTTAAACAGGTCATGGCCTTCAAGGGGATGAGGAGCTGCCTGAGGTTCTTGGGGTAGAACTTGAGGGTTGGCCATTGCAGCTTGCATCTGGGCAGCTGTAGCCTTCGCCGCACAACTTGGAGGTGGAAAGAAAATTTCCAGCCAGGCTTTCCACCAGATCAACATTGAAGAGGTATCTGGACAGTTTGGGAGCATGGATGGTATTCTCATGTACAACAAGTAGCTATTGGGCAATAGCTCTGCCAAACAGGGGGAAAAAAAACCCGCCCTTTAGTGTCCACTTGAGGGGTTTTTCCTCTCCATGAGGTACTTGTAGAGTTTTGCATCGCCAGGTCCACTCCTCCCATGGTTTTGTTGTAGGGGAGCTACAACATGAGGCCTCCGTTGTACTCTACCTCTTCTGTTCCTCACTTCAGCAAAACCACTATGGCAGCTTTTTGAGAGTAGCAGGGGCTTATTTCTCCCTCTTGGTAGGTCACACAGACATGGGTGCCAGTGATTTAGGGCATGTAATCTGAAACTTAATCTGAAGCAATAGTCAAATCTGAAACTAAACGTCTGGGGATTCTAATTTTAAAAATAAAAAAGGGCAATTTGTATCCCTTTTATCAGTCATTGCTACATATATATATCCATTTAGACAATTATCAGCGACATTCTAACATCCAGTTTATGTGTACATGTAAGATAAAATAATGTTGCCCCTCCGGGGGGTTGCGACTTGTCGTGGTCGGAGGGCTTGGCGTGGTCCGTGATCCCTTAGGCTTTGCTGGCGGGGGGGATCAATACTCGAAGATAGGTGGGTTTTTTAAAACTGCTTCTAGGCCTGAGAGGTGCAGATGCTGTTTGGCCTAAGCATAAGTGGTAAGGAGTGATGCCCCCGGTAGGGCTTCCCAGTCAGATAGGCTAAGGGTGAGGATCCTGCTAAGGGGTAACCCGCCTTTCTCCTTTTCTTGTTTTCTGCCTCCCTTATTTGGCCTTTTCTATCTTCGTCTCCCCTTCAAGTCTTCTTTTTCAAAACTCCTTTTCTCTCTGTGGTCTCCTTAAGATCCGCCGTGTTTGCCGTGCGGTGCGGGCCTGTGTCGGGGGGGGGGGGGTGGAGGTCCTGGTGATTGAGAGGGCCGTGCTTGAGGAGGCCTGTGCTCTCAACACATCACTTTGGCTCGGACCTCTCCTAGACAGGAGTACACTTTGGCCGAAATGTACTAATCGGCTCCCTTCTTGGGTGGGTCAAGACAAGCAGTTCACCTGCTGGCCATGTGAACCCTGCAGGGGCTCAGCCCTCTCTGTCCCCCGGGGGTTGGCATGATCAGGGGGATGGGTTAGTTGCTTCTGTTTGTCGTATGTCTCTCCCGAAGCCTGGGAAAGGGGGAAGGGCATTGGTTTTTTGGCCCTGGCCCCTTAGTTGGACTCCAAGGTGGGTGGGTAAGGGAGAGATGAATCATACTACACTAAATATGGCTTTTTCCAAAAACATTCCCCCAAAAGGTAAAAGGAAAGTCAGCATCCCCTATTTCAGGGGATGGTCAAACAGGGTAGTGATTTGTACAGAAGTGAGACAGAAGACAGGTTTTTGGGCTTCCTGGCTCGTGATGGAGGGGACGGAGCAGGAACGAACCCCCCCCCTTTCAGCTCTGGCCCCTTTTTCCATACAAAAGGGCTTTCAAGGTTTGGCAGGTGACCCTCGGTCCATCAAGGGTTACGGAATGGCTCGTTCCTTATTGAGTGTAAATCACAGAAACAATCTGACCAGCTGCTGAAAGGGGAACAAAATTAGTGGACAGGGAGATCAGAGTAACTCCCCACAAACAATTAAATTCATCAAAAGGCGTGATTCGCTGAGGGATTTATCTGGTGTTCGGGGGCAGAAATTAAATCGGAGCTGGGTCCCCGGGTGTGCGGAGGTGCGCAGGGTGACAGGTAAAGAAGGGTGCAGAAGGGTGGCCACCCACCCTCTTTTCTGACCTTCTGCAAACGGTGCTGCCTCCGGTCATCAAAGTCGGTACTGAATTGTCCGGGGGTTCAGTTATAGTTCCCTCCCGTTGAGGTGCTCAGGTGCCAGAATTTGGCCATGTCAGGGACCGCTGTTTGGGCAGGAGTGTGTGGTATTTGCTGCAAGGAAACATGATGGCTGTCATGATCCCGGACATTGTGTAACTGCGGTGGCGACCACCCTCTCTTCCCGAAATTGTCCTTCTTGGATTCAAGAATCAGCTATACAACGAGTCAAAACCGGAAAAGAAGATCTCTTTTTTGAAGCCCGGAAACAGGTTGTGGGCATCAGCGCCGACAGCTTCTTCCTCAAAGCCTTCGGCTGTAAAAAAAAGGTTCCCCACAGTTTCTACTCTGTCAGTCGCTGCCAGATGATTAATTCATGTTTCGAAACATTGCAAGTTAATCGTCAGTTCTGGTGGTCAGAGGTCCACCCCTTCCAAACCAAAAGTGACTGCCCTGGTGGAGGCAAAAAATCCGCCCCCTCAGATGCCAGCAAGTCTACCAACATTGTGCTGGGCAGATTAAAAAGCCAGCCGCCCGCTCGACCCTCTGTCCAATGCCGTGCGGCAAAGGGGAGTTCACCAGTGTGGAATGGTGAGTTGAAGGGGAAAAAAACCTCCCCATCTCCAAATCCGACCTCCACCATCTCCAAACTCCGGCCTTTGTCACTGCGGGCAGTCTGCCAGCAGGTCCCAAAAACCAACCCCAGTCCCGTGAAACTAAAAAAAAGTTCACTCCTGGCCGCAGTGCGATGAGGAGATGACCTGAATCTCTCCTTTGCCCTCTGCCCCCATGGATAGTACAATATTCCATTGGGAAAATCCGTGGACTAAATTCCAACTTTGAGGAGCTGCAGCTTCTGTGTCAGTCTATAAAACCTTCGTCGTGGCTCTCAGGAAAAACCAAACAAAGAAGATTCTCTTTTTTTAACCAACCGAAAACACGTTGGGCGTGGGGGGTTCTTCTCCTCCAAAAAGTTTCCCCATTTCTACTCCCTTGCTGTAAAACTTCCAGACTGTGCAATTGTTTTCCATTCTGTTTTGTTTTGTCAACTTCAAAGGACTCCCCCCTGTGGGGAAAACGCCAACCTTTAGATGCCCAGAGTCTAAACTTGTTGTTTTGGGTTAAAACGATCGCCTATCCCTCTTCCAATTCTTCGGAAGGGTTTACCCGTGGGAGGTGGTTTTGGAGTTGAGGAAAACATTTCCCTTTTTTTCCCAATAGAAAAACCCCTCTCCAAATCAAAAAAGGGCCTTTGTCACCTGAACGGCAGTTTTTTAGGCCGGCCAAACCAACACGTCTGTGAAACTTATTGTTCTCCAAAATTCAATGCAAAATGGCGTTCGAATTTTCCCTTCGGCCCAGGTAGTTTCAATTCCCGGACCATCGTGGCTAAATCCAACTTTAAAAAGGAGCTGGGGGCTTCTGTGGCGCTAAAAACTTGTGTGGCTATTAAGAACAAAAAACCGCCTTTAAACCTTCGTTTATTCTTTAAAACCGAAAAACAGTGAATCGCTTGCTTCCCTAAAAATTTTTTCTATAACGTACTTTGTCACCCCTAAAATTCCCCGCAATTTTTCAACATGGGACACTCTTCCTTTACTTAACGGCTGTTGCTTCTCTCTTGGCGATTCCTCCCTTTTGTGTACTTATCAACTTTGGACACTCGCAGAAGTCTGATAATCCTGTTAAAGGTATACAACCGTGTGGACTACAGGTTGCTTTCCACCCTCTTGGCGAAAAGCCCTCATTATTCCCATCCCCAAACCTGGAAAAGATCTTTCTAATCCATATAACTACCGTCCCATAGCTTTGACCAGCTGTGTCTGTAAATTGATGGAAAAATGGTCAATGCTAGGCTCATGTGGAAACTCGAAACCGATGGCCTTTTGGCGAAAGAACAGTGTGGTTTCCGCAAACATCGTAGTACAGTTGACCATTTGATTCGTCTGGAATCTACACTTAGGAACGCTTTTTTAAACAGACAGCATGCAGTGGCAATTTTCTTTGACTTGGAGAAGGCCTACGATACCACCTGGAAGTCGGGGATACTTCATGATCTCCACGATCTGGGTTTTCGAGGTCATCTTCCGCTTTTTATTCAAAATTTTTTGGCAGAACGACAGTTTCAGGTCCGGGTTGGCACCACTCTCTCTGATGTCCACGAGCAGGAGTTGGGTGTTCCACAGGGGAGCATACTATCTCCTGCCCTCTTTAGTATTAAGATCAACAACATTGTGAAATCAGTTCAGCAGGGTTCAGACTGCTCATTGTTTGTGGATGATTTTGCTGTCTACGCAATGAAGCCTGTACCGAGTGTCCAGCGCAGGCTCCAGCTTTGCGTAGATAAAACCCATCGGTGGGCGGATGAAAAGGGTTTTCCCCTTTTCTGCTAAAAAAAACCCGTGTATTCACTTCCATAATTTCTCGGGTTTTTTTCCCGTCGGAAATTTAAAGTAGGGAATCCCCCTTCCGCTGTTAAGGGCCCCAAATTTCTGGGAGTCTTTTTTTGCCCAAAAATTTAAAACTTTCTCAGCCTATTAAAACCTCAAAACTGTTGCCAAAAGGCACTGATTATTTGCGGGTCGTAGGCACACCGACCTGGGGCGTGAAAGAAAACTTTGTTGCCCCTTTACAGGCCCGGTCCTTTCCCAAAATGGACAGGTTGTGCTGTGTAGGCTCCGCAAGTATCTTCCCTCAAACTCTTGGACCTACCCCCTCAAGGGCTTCGTTTTGTCTTGGAGCGTTCGCCCCACCCCTGTTACAGCCGGGGCGCGAGGCAGGGAACTTCACGTCACCGGGCTGAAACTGTCTTTGATTTTAATCCGATGTTCTCAAAAACCGCAGAATCCTCCCAGACGTTTTTTTGCCTCCGTTCCAAAAGTAAGTTTGAAAAAAACCCCGAAAGGATTCCGCCATTTGGACTTGTATGCAGCCTCACGTGGGGAAGCAGGTAAAAATGGGGTAGTTTCGATTTTTCCAATTTTGGATCAACCTCTGGCCCTTTTCACACAGAGATTCGTTTGATCTCGAGTTTCCGTAAGGGTCTCCAGCCCCTTGGCTACAAGGTTTGTATGCCGAGCTCTGTTCAAATTTCCCCATCCTTTAAAAAAAGTTTTCATGGGGTTTCCCAAGTTGAGGTGGAGTGGCCTGTGCACCCTATGCCCTGGGGCTCCTTCTCAGATCTGTTGGAACATATCATTCCGATGCTTTGTCTTTCTGCAAACTTACTGCTTGGTACTGGCTTTGAAGATAGTCTCACATTTTCAAGAGGGATTTTTTGGGTTCTGTGGATTCGCGTCGTTTTGGAAGCCATAGCTGGCCGAAACCTTTTCAGCATCAGAACTTTTGCATTTTTTTGAACTTTTTGCAAGTTAAGGCGGAGGGTTTTAAACATTACTCTTGCTTGGGTTCCTGGTCATTTTGGCTCGGCGGGGGAACGAAAGGGTGATCGTTTAGCCAAGAACGCAAAAGGGGAAAAAACGTCCAAATTTATATCCCCTGTTCGATGTGAACCCAAAATTAACGATTATGGCGAACCTCTGGCAGGGGTTGGAACACACAGACGAGTTACAAACTCTTTCAGATCCGCCCAAACCTTAAAGGGACTTCCTCCCATCCACGTGGGAGGTGTAAAGAGGAAAAAAGGGGGGTTTTTTCTGTGCCGGCTGCACCCCGGCCCCATTTTTATTTTACCCATTTTTTACCTTTTAAAGAGTGAAAAGCTCCGTGGTGATTCCAGTCATGCGCCACTCCAATGAAACATGTTCTTTTAGAGTGTTGGATTTGCACGATTGAGAATCAAACATTTTACAGCGGAGTCCATGAAGACCCTGTTGGGGGGATGTCCCCCCTGTGTGATCCTTTTTTTTTTTGAGAGAGTTGGGCATTTTCTTCTGATTTGAGATTTTCCGGAAGAAAGTTTTTAACAAAGTTTCTGGTCTTTTGTAGAGATGTCTTTAATGAATGTATGAAAGGGGTTTTTTTTTTTTTTTTTATATGATGGTGAGTTGTTTTTTAAGTGGGGGGGACCCCCTGATAGGGCCCCTTTTTGGGTCGGCGGGCTTTAAGAACATTATCTTTCTTAACTAGAAATGTTGTTTTTTTATCCCCAGGACCGCAAAGGGCCACATCAGGGGATGTATACATGTACCAAAACTGTATGTGCATGTTTTTTTAAGTTCTGTGCTTGTGTATGTGTGTGGAGGGTGGGGAGGGTTACTTGAGCTGGGTTATAGAAATGTTAAAGGCTGCGTGCATAGCGTCAGTTTATAGCGGTTACATGCTGTGGAACAGAGAGAAAGAATAATTAAAAACATTTATTCCTCAATTTCAATGTCATTTTTTTTACTGGAACCTGGTGTTCAATACGCGTCTTCTTTCTCCTGGCAGGGGGACAAGTTCATATTACAAGTGTTTCTCCAGATAAATTTTTTTGCCTGTCTGTTTGTGAAAATTTCAGCAACACCAGGCAGGCAAGGGGCAGTATCGAAAACCCCGGGGAGGCAAGAGGCAGTATCGCAAACCAGGCAGGCAAGGAGGGCAGTTCGAAAACCCCAGGCAGGCAGAAAACCCAATGGAGCCCAGCAGCAATAATTTAGAGTCACGAATGTAAGGGAAAAATAATACAGCCTTCAAAAATGTAAGCACTGAATTAAAATTTGCGTCTTTGAAAAAAAAAACCCCGGATATCTTGTGAGGTTTCCGTTTTAAATGATTGGTGATTTATCCCCTGGAAACACACTAAAAAAGGGTTTGGGGCGCCATTCTGCTTCGGGCAAGCCCTTTCCCAGCTGAGTTGGGACGGTTGCTTGTGACACTTAAATTTTAAAGGATACGGGAAAATTTTCTGTGGGTGACCCTTGACGTATGACCCCCAAGGGGGGGTAAACTGATGGTGGGGTACAAAAAATGCTACAAACTGCATGAAGGGCCCACTTTCCCCATGTATGCCCCAGGCAAACTGTTTCCCAAAACTTCTTAAAAAAAAAAGTTCCTGAGCGATCAGCATTAAATGTCTCATCATCGGTAAATGATGTGTAAGAAGCATAGTGGGTGGTCCAGGATAAGCTCTGGTGCTCCAGGTGTCTGTCCGCAGATAAATCAGCAAATAAAAATCTTTTTCACAGAAAGTTCATAGCAACGGCCTCTTTTCCCATGCCCTTTTTTTCCAAACCCCAGCAATGCGCACACGTGGCAAACGTTGCCATCCCCATAATCCCCAAGGAGGGGGGTGGGGCATTGTTGGATACAGGTCGCTGCAAAAATGTCTCCTTGTACTTTGAGCCCCCAACCCTTTGAAGCAATTGACAGGCCACTTTTGGAATATTTTTTTCCCCCTCACACCCTTTTTTTGCGGGCTGCTCTAGGGAAATTGGCGCATCCGAAGCGTTCATGACCCCTTTGAAAGTAAGCTTTTCTGCGGGGTGCTGATGTCCCCTTTGGACTGGAGTAGGGGTCCTGGACCCGAGGGGGCAGTTTGCTGCTGGTGGTGCTGATGTCTGTGGCATGGAAGAGAGATCTGGACCCGGGGAGGCAGTTTGTGCTGGCTGGTGCTGTTTTCCCCTTTGGCATGGAATAGGGGGCCCTGGAAGTGAGGGAGGCAGTTTGTGCTGGCTGGTGCTGATGTTCCTTGGCACTAGAAGTGAGGCCCGGGAAAGCGGGGAGGCAGTTTGCTGCTGGTGAGAATGCTCTGACGTGCCTTTTTACTGATGCTCCCCTGGACTTTATTGGGAGATGGAGGCGAGCTTTTGGGAATGCTGGGGGTGGGGTTGCGGGGGAGCTTCATTACCCCCCCGGCCGTTATCCCCGGCTTTACTCCCCGGCTCGTTACCCCCCCGGCTCGCCTAACCAAACCCAAAACCTACCCCAACCCCAACCCTATCCCAAACCCCAAACCCTAACCCTATCCCTCCCCTAACCCTATCCAAAAACCTAACCCTATCCTAACCCAAACCCCTAACCTATCCCAAACCCTAACCCTACCCCAAAACCCTAACCCTAACCTACCCCAAACCCTAACCCAAAACCCAAACCCTTCCCAAACCCAAACCCCAAAACCTTCCCTACCCTAGCCTCCCCTATCCCAACCCAAACCCCAACCCCTAACGGGGGGAGTAAAGGGGGGGGGAGTAACGAGCGGGGGAGAAGGCTGATCCGGGGGGTTGCTGCTGCTGCTTCCCCGATAGCCCTTTTTATGTCGAGATGAAGATGCGACTTTTTCTTTCTTTCTGTTTTGTGACCGATTTTGGGTACTTTGATTGATTCAAAACATTCTTTTCTTTTCTCTGAAATTTTCTGGTCACTGCCGTTGCTTTTTGCTCAAAGTCTTTGCTTGATGATGGCTTTGCTTCAAAATTTTTTGTGGAAGGCTGCCCGGTCTTCCTCCATGATGCCCCCCATGATGTTAAAAGCCTTCAACAATGGGCCCTGAGAAGTGCTAACGTCCCTTAACAAGGATAGGAGCATCGGTATCGCTGCTCCGGTTCATTCCGACCTTTTTGGAGTTCAAAGACGGCCCCCCCCCAATCAGTGTCGATTTGAAATTTCGGGGCCCCGTTTCATCCATCAAATTGTGTTATTTGTGAGTCACATGATGGTCTTTGGGCCAATGTCAAGTTTCCCAAGACTTTCGGAGGGATGACTTTGGGGGAGTTTCTCAGCAAGGACATCGAGAAGATGCGTAGCAGCGACTTTGAGGCCTGGCCCAGCCCCGAAAGGTTTGTGATGTCCCGTTGGTAGTGGTAGCTTTAAAGCCCTTTTTGCACCTGCAATGTACCACATCGAAAAGCAGTGAAAAAAGTGGCAGCCATGACCATTTTTGTGGTTGCGAAGGCATCTTTCTATGTTGGGGGCAAAACCACCAACACACAGTTGTTGCCGGAGATGCAAGTCTCTTTTTTTCGGGTCGACCCTCAGCAATGCACCAAAATGGTTCAGGTTGTGACTGGATCAAGAAACAGTGGAAAAAACGTCTCCCCAATAACATTTCACTGAGTTGTGGAAAAAGAGGTTTCCCCGATAAAACAATTTGACGTATTTTGAAAACTGGTCAAGATCCCTTGTAGGTTTCAACAGTAATGCAAGGGGTCGGTTTGGAAAAGGTAAAAAATGATTTTCTTTTTCCCTTGAAGTAGATGGTTTTGATCCCACCTTGTATTGTTTCCTTGCTGTTCCAGTATGGCATTGATCTTACTTTGTGTTTGTTTGGAGTGGCATATTTTTCGAACAGAGTTTGATCAGCCCCGATTTTTGCATCTTCTTTTGGAGTCAGGAAAGAAAGTAAAAGACAGTAGTGATCCATAAGCTTTGAACCCGTCAGAAACTTGTGCTTTGCAAAAACCTATAACAAAAAAAAAAAATAATGCACTTAGCATAAAAGAATGTACCTGTGGGAAAAATCATTTTCCCACTTTGGGGCATACATATTATATGACGTGTTACACACATTTGAAAAAATGGGTAGAGTCAAGTAAAGATGATTTTTATAGGGGGAAAAAAACAATGCAGTTCTGTTTTTCCCTGTGGCCCCTCACACACGCAGCCCCACAATTAAGTAATCAAAATGTATTAAAGAATAGATGATAGTATGGTAGTGTGAATAAAAGAAAAAAAGGAGAGGAAAAAGAGAGAGTGGGGGCCCAAACGACAGGACAGCGACAGACAGAGTGAAAAAAAGGGGGGGGGGGTCGTGGATAATTATTGCAAAGTTAATACTTTTAATAGAGAAGAAAAATTATTTAATTTGAAGTTAAAAAGCAAATCATAAAATTTTTTACCAGATGGTTAGCGGGAAACCCAAAAATTTTATTAAAATTATCAATAATTAATTTAAAAATTAGGGGGAAGAAAAAGGGATGGGGGGGGGTGAATCTTATACATTTTTTTCCCCATCATTTAAATGGCAGACTTTTCCCCTCCCCTATAGAATTAAAAAAAAAAAATGAAAAACACGAAAAATAGGAATGAAAAAGGAAAATAAAACAAAACTAGAAATAAAAGGAAAGATATAGAGAAAAGGAAAAAAAAAAATGTAGAATAAAAGGAAAAGAAAAAAAAATTTAAAGAATAAGGCTAAGGAACTGAAGATGGATACAGCTACGATTAATGGAAAAAATGAAAAATTTTGTAAAAATATCTAAAAATAAAAAGCAATAAAAAAAAATTGGCAGCAAAAAAACAAAACAAAAAAAAAAAAAAAAAAAGTCATGGGGCTGGTGGTGAGTGGTAAGTATTTCTTTAAAATACTTTTAATTATTTTGGAATTACCCCCCCCCCCCCAAAAAAAAAAAAAAAAAAAAAAAAAAAAAAACACCCCAAAAAAAACCAACACCACACACCCACACACAAAAAAAAACAAACAAAAACAACAACAACAACAACAAAACAATCTTTTAAATTTTTTTGTTCTTTTTTCCCGCCCCTTTTTCCAAATTTCCATAAAATTATCCAGAGCTTATGTATTAAATTCACTAAAACAAGCTAAAAAAAATTAAAGTATACCCCAATTCTTTAGAAACGAAAGAAAACTACCTGTTTGGGAATGGGCCCCGGTCAGACGTTTAGCTTTTTTGCCTACGGTGTTCTTATTGTGCTAAAAGGGGTAGTGGTTCGGCGATGACTCTTAAATGTCGTGTGAAAAATCACCTCCCAAATTTCTTAAAGCGGAAAAAAACTTTGGTCGAACTGCTGGAACATGTGGCGGCGCGGGAGTGGAAAAAGTAAATGGTGTCTCCACTGTATCAAGCAGCGAGGTTTTTTTCTTTCCCCTTAAGGGTTCAACACCCCTATCTTCCCTTCATTGCATTGCAATTGTCCTCGCAGACATCACTTTTCCCCCCAGGTCTCTTCTTTTTGTTAGAAGTAAGGGATCAAAAAGTTTTTTGAATTCGCCAAATTCACAACTTGATCCAAGTGTCAATAACAACTTTTCCCAAAGGTCCTGATCAAGTATGGCAAGAAAAATTACAATTTTATATTGTTATTGTTTGTTGCCTGCCCCATTGGGGAGAAGAAAGTCCCCGGGCGCGCAGTTTTCTGAAAGGTCCCCTTTTATTGTGGGTTTCGACACCCTGTGTCTTGGTAGGTCGACTGTTCGACAAAAGATAACGCTGACAGAGAAAAGTGTCGCAGAAAATCGCTTGGCAAATAAACAGGGCTGATCAACGAAAGTGGGGAAAAAAATGTTCAGCTAAAAAACAACACAGCACAGACTTCAGTTTAGCCGTCCCCCCCTTACATCGATTTGGTGGAGGTGTTTTTGTTTCACCGTCGAGGGGTAAAGTTTGTCTGACTGTTCAAGTTGCTGCATGGGAATCGTCGCATGGGAAAAAGTGCCTTTTTTCCCCCGGTTGGAAATTTAAAGGGGCGTTTTTCCCCACGGGACACAGAAAACGTGCCGGACTGGCACTTTTTTACACCCTTCCGAATTTCACCCCTGCAAATTTTTTTTTTTTTAGCCCGGCCCTCTCCCCATTTTTACACCTTTCGTTCCACACACAACCCCCTTTTGACAAACTTCATTTTCCGCGATTTGACAAACTTATACCAGTTTTTTTTTAGCTTTCTCAGACCATGCCGCTGATCCGTGATCCACAAGACTGGGGGTCTTTCTACCGCTACTGATAAAATCGATGACTTTTATTTCCGTAAGAACGTGTTTTTCCCGACATTTCCGTTTTTTTGCTTCATTGCAGTTTAAAGGAAATGTAAGGGAGAACACTCATCCATCCTCGTGGGTTCCGAACCCCATTTACTCGTCGGAGACTTTGCTTCGGAGGTTTTTTTTTCCCATCGGAATGAGATGGAAAACCCACGCGTTTTTGCTTAAAATCGGAAAGCAACATTTTTAAAAAAATTTGCAAAACGGATTTTCCCATCGAATCGGAGGATCTGGCCCCCTGCCAGAGGAGGGTCCCTTTCGCCTTCCGTCACCCCCTGGTTCCTAACCCTTTTTGCGTGGCCCCCCTTGGGGGAAAACCCTTTCTGTGGGTCCCCACATTTTCCCGTAGCTTTGGGTGTGCCATAGGGGTTGGAAACAGTTAGGTGAGGGGGGAAGTAATTGTCCCGACAGAGTGGCCCCGGGGGGTTGCGACCTTTTCGTGGTCGGAGGGTTTGCGTGGGGCCAGTGATCCCTTTGGCTATGCTGAGGGGGCATCAATATTGGGAGATAGGCTGGTTTTTTCACATGTTGTAGGCCTGAGAGGTGAAGTGCGTATGGCCTAAGCGAAAGTGGTAAAAAGTTGTGCCCCCGGTAGGGCTTCCCATGTCGATGGTAAGGGTGAGGTCCTGACTAGGTAACCCCTTTCTCCCTTTTTTTGTTTTCTGCCCTTTTTTGGCCTTTTCTTTTTGTCTCCCCTTCAAGTTTCTTTTCACACTCCTTTTCTCTCTGTGGTCTCCCTTTAAAATCCGCCCTGTTTTCCCTGCGGTGCGCCTGTGTCGGGGGGGAATGGATCCCGGTGATTTAGGGGCCCGCGCTCTCAAACATCCTTTGGCTCGGACCCCTCCAGAAAGGAAATCACTTTGGCCCGGGTGTATAATCGGCTCCCCTTCTTTGGGGGGGGTCAAAACGCGTTCCCCTTGGCCCCGTTTAACCCCCGCTTTTCTCAGTTTGTCCCCCGGGGGTTGAGCATGATCAGGGGGGAAGGGTTGGTGTTTTGTTTGTCGTATATTCTCCGAAGCCTGGAAGGGGCAAGACATTTGGGTTTTTTTTGGCCTGGCCCTTAGTTGGACTCCAAAGGGGGGTGGGTAAGGGGGAGATGGGAAAAATACTAAACTAAAAATGGCTTTATCAAAAAACATCCCCCCCAAAAAAAAAGAGGAAGCGCTCCCCCATTTCAGGGGACCCTTTTTCTGATGCGATTTGACACGGAGGTACGACAGAGAACAGGTTTTGGGTTCCGGCTCGTTGTAGAAGGGGCAAACAGGGAAAACCCTTTCCCCTTGAGCCCTTTTTTCATCCAAAGGGCTTTTTTGGCTTAGCAGGGGCCCTCAGTCCGTCAAAAGGTTTAGGTTTTGGTTCGTTTTGGTTCAAAAGTCGATCAAAAAAAAACAAACCCAAAGTGTTGAGGGAAAAAATTTTTGGATAGGGGATCAGGGTGACTCCCCCTAAAAAAGTTAAATTCATCCAAAGGTGTGATTCGCTGCGAGATCTGCGGGTTTTTCTGAGGCGAATAAAAACGGAAATTGGTCCCCCGGGGGTGTGGGGGCGCAGGGTGACAGAAGAAAAGGTGCAGAGAGAGTGGCCCAAAAAACCCCCCTTTCTGACCTTTGCAACCCTGTGCTGCTCCGGTCATCAAATTGGCACCTGAAGTCCGTTTTCACTGTTGTCCCATCCCCCTTTTAGATGCTTCGGTGCCGAGGTTTGGCAGTCAGAGACGCTGTTCTGGGGAGGAGGTGTGCGGTTTTTTTGCGCAAGGAACCCCTGATGGGCGTGAAAAAATCCGGCACTTTTGGGCCCAATGCGGGGGGCGACCTCCCTCTCTTTCCCAAAATGCCCCCTTTTGGGTTCAGGTCCACTATCCAAAGAATTAAAAATGAAAAGAAAAATTCCCTTTTTTTAGGCCGTAAAAGGTTGTGGGCAGTCAGACGCCCACAGCATTTGTATGCTTCGGCCGTAAAGAAAGATCCACCGGTCAGTCTGTGCGATGATGAAATTTTTTTTTTCAAAAAAAGGGAAGGAAGAATGTCGGTCTGGGGAAGCAGGTCACACCCCCAAAAACAGTGGTTGCCCTGGGGAGGCAAAAAATCCCCCCCCCTCAGCTGCCCCGCAGTCTACAACATCTGCTGCTGGGCGATTTAAAAACCGCAATCCCCCTGAACTCCTTGTCAGGCCTGCGGGCAAAGGGGGTTCCACCAGTTGGAGTGGGGGAGTTGGGAAGAAACCTCCCCGTCTCCCAAACCCGACCTTCGCCCGTTTGGGAAGTCTGCCACGGTTTGAAGAACAACCCCAAATTCAGTGAAATTCAAAATAAATTCACCCATTTGAAGCAGCATTGAGGAGGGATGACCTGTTTCTTCCTTTTTGCCCCCTGCCCATGGATAGTACAATATCCCATTGGAATATCCGGGGATAAATTCCAAATTTTAGGAGTTAAGCTTTGTGTCGTCTATAAACCCTTTTGTGTGGCTCTTCGGGAAAAAATCAAAATTTAAAACCAGAAAACCCCTTTTTCTTTCTGGCTTTAATGTTTTTCAAAACCTGCACAACCTCCCCGTTGGGATGTCGGGCGGTGTTGCCCTTTCCAACAAAAATTTTTGTTTGCCCGTCGTCGTCTACCCCTTCGGCGTAGCGGGGAGTCACTCTCCACAAAACGTGACAATTGTTCCCCTTTTTCTACCTCCTTTTGTCCCCCGGTTTTTCGTTCAGGACCTTTTCGTCTGTAAAAGAATTCCCCGACCTTTTTTTCTGTTTGGGGGACTTCAACGGTCACAACCCTCTTTGGGGTAGTGCCGGGACGTCATCCCGAGGTTGTGATTGAGGAGTCCTTTCGGATTTGGATTTGTGTTGTTGAACGACGGATCTGCACTTCCCATTTCCCCAGGGTTTCCTTTTGTGTTTGATTTGTGGTTTTTTTGGGCCCCCGGGTCCTGGATTGAGTGGTCTGTCCCTGACGATCTGCACGGAAGTGCCATTTTCCCCGTCTTCTACAACCTCTAAATGAACAGTCTTGTCTCTCAACATCTAAATTACAAGAAAACAAACTGGGTTATTTCAACCATATTTCTAAGAATTCCAGGACAGACTTTTTCCGGTCCGGACCCCGCTGAAACACTGACTAACACTGGATCAAGTGTGCAAAGCTTGTATTCAGTTTTTTTTCCCATAAATTCAAAAAGCCCAAAAACACCCCGGTTTTATTAGACTGCCCAAAAAATTTCAAAGTTAGGGGAAAAGGGTCAGGTCGGTGTACCAACGACCTTGGGTCCACGCTCGGCCCCTCAAAAAAATCCGTGCTAAATTAGACCACTTTTAAATCAGTAAAAACGGTCTGGGGAAGCTTTGCTCCAGGCTGACATCAAAAACTTCCCAAAAAAAAGTGTGGAACATCATTAAGAAAATCAAAGGGAAGAACACGTCCCACTGTGAACCTCTAAATTTTTGGGTTCTTTAATAACAGAGAAGAAAGCAGTTTGCTAATTGCTTGCTTAACCATTGAAAAGAATTCTCCCCTTCTAATAAATCTGCCCCTTTGTCAAAAACAAAGCCCCCTTCCCTGAACTTTTGTCCGACAAAAATGGAAACTCAATCTTCCTTTACGTTAAAAGAGTGAAATTGCCTTTTTTCTTGCGCGATTCCTCTCCCGGAATAGATGAAATCCATTATTAGGTTGAAAATCTTTTCCCCCTTAAGGTTGAACATACTGCTACAGGTCTCAACCTGTGTGGACTACAGGTTTTTTTCCACCCTCTTGGCGAAAAGCCCCATTTTTCCCATCCCCAACTGGAAAAATTTTAAAAACTTCAAATTTCCCTCCCCGCTTTGACCAGCTGGTTTGTAATTGATGGAAAAAAAGGTCAATGCTGGTCAGTGGAAATTGAAAACGTGGCCTTTTGGCGAAAGAAAAGTGTGGTTTCCGCAAACATCGGGCTCCCCTTGACCCTTTGTTGTTGAATCTACACTTCGGAACGCCCTTTTTGAACAAACGATGCAGTGGGAAATTTTTTTTGACTTGGAGAGGCCTACGAACCCTGGAAGTGGGGTACTTCTGATTCCACGATTGGGTTTTCGAGGTCATCTTCCGCTTTTTATTCAAAATTTTTTGCAGAACGACAGTTTCAGGGCGGGTTGGCCCACTTCTCTGAGTCCCCGGCAGGGTTGGGGTTCCACAGGGGAGATTCTATCTCCTGCCCCCTTTAGTATTAAGATCAACAACATTTTTCAATCAGTTCAGCAGGGTTCGACTGCCTTGTTTGTGGATGTTTTGCGTCTACGCAAAATGGGAAACCTGTACCCCAGTGTCCCGCGCAGGCTCCCGCTTTGCGTAGATAAAAAACCATCGTGGGGGATGAAAAAAGGTTTCACCTTTTTTTGCTACAAAAACCCCGTGTATTATTCCAATTTCCCTCGTTTTTTTTTAGATCCGGAACTTCAAGTAGGGAAAAATTTCCCCTTCCAGCTGTTAAAAAGGGCAAAATTTTGGGAGTCATTTTTGACCAAAAAAAATTTTTTCAACCTATTAAAAAACCCCAAAAAAGCTTGCCAAAAAGGGACTGAATATTCTGCGGGGCGTAGCACACACCGACTGGGGCGTGATAAAAAAACTTTGTTGCACCTCTACAGGCCCCCGGTCCCCTTCCAAACTGGACTGGTTGTGTGTGTCGGCTCCGCAGATCATCTTACTCAAAATCTTGGACCCCATCCCCCTCAAGGGCTTCGTCTCTGTCTTGGGCGTTCCCCCCACCCCCGTGTACGCCTGATGCAGAGGCGGGTGAAACCCTTACTGTCCAACCCCAGGCTGAAACTGTCTTTGAAATTTTTACTCCGACTGTCTCAGAACCCCAGAATCCCGCCCATGCTGTGTTTTTGACCCCCCGTTCCCAAAATAAGTTTGAAAATAACCCGAAATGTATTCCGCCCTTTGGGCTTCGTTGCAGGGGTCCGTGCGGATGCAGGGATAGACCTGGGAGTAGTTTCCCCATTTTTCCCAAATTTTTGGTCAACCCCCCCTGGACCCTTTTTTACACCAGAGATTCGTTTTCGATCTTGAGCTTTCCGTAAAGGGTCTACCCGCTCTCTGGGTACAAGGGTTTGTTGCTGAGCTCGTTCCAAAATTCCCCTCCTATCAAAAATTTCATGACGGTTCCAAATTGAGGATGGAGTGGCCCGTGCAGCCTCTGCCCCGGGGGTCCCTTTCTACTGTGGAACAACCATTCCGATGCTTCTGTCATTTGTGAACTTATGCTCTGGGACTGGTTTTAAGATAAACTCCATTCTTCAAAGAGGGTTTCTGGTTCTGTCGGATTCGCGGGCAGCTTTGGAGGCCATGTGGCCCCCAACCTTTGCATCCGAAATTTTACTTTTTTTTGAACTTTTTTTCCGTTGAAGGCGGACGGTTAAAATTACTCTTGCTTGGGTTCCAGGTCATGTTGGGATGGCGGGAACGAAAAAGTTGACGTTTAGCCCGAACGCCACAAGAGAGAAATGTCCAACACTTTTTCCCTGCTCAATGTGAAACCCCCAAAATTAAAGATTATGTGGAGACCCCCTTTGGGAGAGGATTGGAACAACGGAATAAAAAACTCTTTCGTGCCAAACCCCTTTGGCTTCCCCCCTCCCGCGGGAGGTGTAAAAAAGGGGGAAAGGTTCTGTGCCCCCTACACAGGGCCCTTGTATTTTACCCCTGCTTACCCTTTTTTAAAGAGTGAAGAAGCTCCGTGGTGCATTCCATGTCATGCGCCACTCACAATGAAACATGTTCTTTTAGAGTGTTGGGACTTGCACGATGTGAGACACAAACATTTTACGGCGGAGTCCATGAAGATCCTGTTCAGGGATGTCCCGCCTGATGTGATCCTTGACTTTTTGAGAGAGATTGACATTTTTCATCTGATTTAAGATTTTACGGAAGAAAGATTTTTAACGAATTTTCTGGTACGTTTCTAGACGATGTCATTTAAAGAGATGTGTGAAAGTTTTTTTTTTTTTTTTTTTTTTTTAATGACTGGTGAGTTGATTTTAACGTGGTGACAGCCCTGATGTGGCCCTTTGCGGTCGGCTGGGCTATAAGCAACATTATCTTATCTTATCCTAGACAGAGATGGTGCCCTCTGTTCAAAAAGCCAGTCGCTTGCATCAGGCGCATCACAAGAGCATAGGTGGCTCCATGCTCATGTCTAACATCCCCAGGATTGTGTGCTCCTTTACAGACCTCAAACCTACAAAGGTAGCCATTGGTGCTGTCTGAGAGGCACCAAAGCTTGATGCCAAAGCGGGCATGGCTTTTATTTGGCATGAACTGTCGGATATGGGGTGTCTTGCCTCTGTACCCGACCTACTTTCATCCACACAGATGTCCTCATGAGGGTGGTAGAAGTACAGGAACTTCTGGTTGAAATGATCCAGAACAGGTTGAACCTTGTACAGTTTGTACCCAGGATCCTGCTGGTCTGGTATGTTGGCGTTGTCTGCAAAGTGCAGAAACTTCAGCAGAAGTTGAAAGCGGTCACGGTTGAAGTGTATGTTGAAGAAGGGCGTAGACTGGCTCGGATGGACAGAGTCCCAGAAATAGTCAATCCTCTTTTTTGGAATCAAACCCATGTTGATAACAATTCCCAAAAATGCTCTTATTTCTGGAACAGTTGTAGGGCCTTGTCTGATCCACTGGTGGACCCTGGACCTTGGCGTGTTCCTCAGATAGTCTTGATGTTCAGCTATGAATTGTTCAGCGTATCTGTTGGTCTCTGTGACCAGATGTTGAAGAAAGTCCTCTGAGAAGAACAGATTGAAGTAGTCCAAGGGTCTGGCATCAGGGGGTGGGGCATGCTTGGGGCCAGGAACAGCAGTGAAGGGGACAGGAGGAGGCCCAGGGTCCTCACCAATGACGGGCAGCCACACTCCTCCCACAGCGCCAGCTCCCTCTTCCTCCTCAGCATCACTGTCTTCAGCATCACTATGCTCACTCTCAAGGTCTGCAATGAAACAGAGGAAATGCTATTTGTCAGTATTTTGCCTCATAATTTGTATATAATTTAGGAGCATTCATGTTTTGAAAGTTCAACAATTATAAGATATGAAATGTTGTTTGCATTTTCCCTTCCATAATTTTACTGTATAATTATTCAAGTTTAAAAAAGAAAAAATTGAAGTTTGGAAAGGTATATAAATTCAGCACTGTAAATATGTTTTCTGTAATACCATTTAGATTTGATGAAGAAAACAGGTAATAAATTACAAACATTTGATAGATGCCACGCCCCCCCACGCCACACCCACTTTTATTTTTCATAAAACAAAACAAATCACTACATTACATTACTTATCTGTAACACTGATCTATATCATTATCTCCTTTCAACACCTTTTTAGTTTTAGATCACTCAAAAATAATTTTAAAAATCGTGTTAATTGGCTTCTTATTGACCAGAAATAAAAGTGTCAGTGAATTCCGACACCAAAGTCATAACCACACCACTACCGTCACCCTAGTGGCATACACGCCAATTCTAACTAACCAACAGCTACACTCAACAAGTCTCCGATCACGATCTTTCAAAACAATCCAAGTTTTTTCCACTTACCAGCTTCGCTGTCGTCACTGCTGCTGTCAACAACTGACTCCTCACTTGTATCAGATGAACTCAGCTGATCATCAACAGAAAAATCGGGGTCACTTTCAGAATCACTCATTTTGATAAAGTTGATCAAGAAAGTTATAAAAGTCGGTCGCCATTCAAGACCAGAGAGCAAAGACAGCGTCAGAATCAAAACGAGGCCTCGCCGCGCGTGCGGTCGTACGTGACGTGGCTGGACACTGGCTCACTGTAACTAGGCCACGTGCATGGCGCTTCGCGTTTTGGCGTTGGGCCACAATCGTGGCCCATCGCACTTCCGGGGTTAAAGGTCTACTTTAGAGGTTTTCGATAATTGGTCAGCTTATGCAGAAATATGAAATGTTTGATAAATTGGTAAAATAAACATCCGATTCGCTCCCGATCACACGAAATCGATCGGCGAAAGTGGGCATTTTCACCTGTAATCAAGAAACGGGAGGTAATCAACTAAATCTTGGCATGGCTTAACTACTCTTGGATGTGACGTCACATGATGGACTGGCCGTCAGCCGCGACCTACACAATAAGCCAGCGGCGACAGAAAGCGATTCTGATGGTTCTTGCACATCTCGATCAGTATTTAATTTATCATGTAAAAACAGTGACTATGATTGCGACAGCCAATGTAACTCTGGGGATGTTTCTGCAAGGCCTTTACCTTATCAGTTTGAACGCTAAGTTCTTTTTACCACGTCAGTTCCAGCTGGACCACGGAAACGAGCTATTCAGTTCCAGCTGGACACCCGAACACACCATTCCGAAGGCGTACGGACTTTACCGAAGTCTCGAGGGAGGCTACCGACTGACTTTTTGATGCGATCACGCGTGGACGGCGAGCGGAGATTCTCCTTCCTCAAGCCTTAACGTGTTCATTCAATTTAACAAGTGTGATCTGTCCATAGATAAGAACAGAATAAACGTGCGACTATCGTACTCATCTGTACGAGCTTACCACTCCGCCTTCAAAGTATACGCGCACAATGCAGACGAAGTTTTTGATCCACTCGAACGGGCTCGGCAATTGTCGGAACAGCTCGTTTCCGTGGTCCAGCAACACACAGACGAATAACAAACTCTTTCAGATCCGTCCAAACCTTAAAGACTTCCTCCCATCTACGTCGGGTGGTCGTAAAGAGGAAACGGTTCTGTGCCGGCTGCACACCGGCCATTCGTATTTTACCCATTCTTACCTTTTAAAGAGTGAAGAAGCTCCGTGGTGCATTCCATGTCATGCACCACTCACAATGAAACATGTTCTTTTAGAGTGTTGGGACTTGCACGATGTGAGACACAAACATTTTACAGCGGAGTCCATGAAGATCCTGTTCAGGGATGTCCCGCCTGACGTGATCCTTGGGTTTTTGAGAGAAATTAACATTTTTCATCTGATTTGAGATTTTACGGAAGAAGGATTTTTAACAAAGTTTCTGGTTCGTTTGTAGACGATGTCATTTAACGAGATGTGTGAAAGTTTTTTTTTTTTTTTTTTTTTTTTTTTTTAATGACTGGTGAGTTGATTTTAACGTGGTGACAGCCCTGATATGGCCCTCTGCGGTCGGCTGGGCTATAAGCAACATTATCTTATCTTATCTAGCTGGAACTGACGTGATAAAAATAACTTGGTGGCCCAGTATGGTTGCACCAACCGAATCCACTTCTTTCGAGTATCTGGATCAGATGGAAATGTGTGCAAAGAATATCCGTCTCCTGCTGAGCTGCTGCACACGCCTACAGCACAATATCTGCCACCCCCTCGTGACTTTTTAGGCTGTGGGGGATCGTAACTCGTGTTGATTTCACTTGGCGTTGGCTTGTTGTGTTGGTCGCGGCTGACGGCCAGTCCATCAAGTGACGTCACGGTTTTCGGTCTACCGCGCGGGGTTTGAACAGGTGTGCAAAACTCGTTTTTTATCTGTTAAATTCTTCCGGCGACTTTTTTTTGAAAAATGAATACCGTACTGTAGTTATATGACATGTAGACCTGCTTTTAACAAATTATCGAAAATCTCTAAAGTAGACCTTTAAGGTCGCCAGCTGTTTGCGAAGAGCCGTTGCAGTGAACAAGGATGGATCCGTAACACCAGCATTCAAAGCATATTGTTTCAGAACTTCAGGTCCCCTATAAGGATGTGTTCCTGTCGGGGTCATGAACATGTATTCACTTTCAATCCCTAAGATGCGGCGGAGGACAAGCAGCTTTTCAATGCTTGAACCATCTCAGGAGTCAAAAGAATGGGCACTGCCCTGTTGAACTTACCTCTGATTTCCACTCTGTGAAGCACATGAACTATTTTTCTTTTCAGTGACTGTTAGGTCATCAAGAAGCATTTCTTCTGGTGGAGCAGCTTCTGTGGCTCTACTCTGATGGTAGTCTGACCACTTCATTCGTTGCACTTCTCCACCACGTTTTCTGTTGAAAATTGTGATGGATGCTAGTGTAGCTTTTGCCAACGTTCCATAAGAGTCACTTTGGTTGTCTTTCTGAAGAAGGGAATTCACTTTCTGGACATCTTCCAGAGATGGGATCAGTTTTGGCTTGTTCATCCTTGCTCTCTGGACGATTGTGATGCGCAAGCTGACACACGGTCAAACCAGTCACTTTGATACAGTGTATCAAAACGTTCACATTTCTTGTTCAGGCAGTGTCGTCCATCATAACAGCTTCTGCTTTGAGAATCTGGGATGCTTTTTTCAAGCTGTACCCCAACTTTAACACAAGTGACCCCTTTTTACACATGTTTGTGGAATCACTGAATTCACCTAGTTGTCTGGTGCAGGTGATCAGCAAGTCAAAATTGACAGGGTCAGTAGCTTGAGCCAGAGATGAAACCTTCATGTTTGAATGTTTTCTCATTAACTGAGAAAGTCTGCCCAATTCTCGAGGCGTGAGCGGATCTGACCTGGTGTATTTTCTTCTACGTCCCTGCGGTAAAATAATCTTTCACCATATTTCAAGATCAGAGAATCGTTTCTTATGACAGAACTTATCTCATCATCCCTCATGTTTGAAATGACTTTCTGGAAGAAATTCCGTGAGACACTGCTTGACAAAGGCATCATCATTTCACCTTGCTTTACACACTGCCCTCTTCTTGGTTTAGGGCCAGTGTCAGGTTTTTGTGGACAGGTCATATCATGTTTAACAAGAAGATATCTCAGGAAAAGTGCTTTGCAATACTGACACGCCACATACTCATTTTGCGTTGTACAGTGTTCCTTCTTTTGGTACTTGGGGATTAAGATGCCTTCTTTGTTTTTGATGGCTTCATAATTATGTTTGAAGTCACCTTCATCTTGCAGTTTTATGAACGCTTTCCTTCTTTCAGAACTTCCTTTTCTCATTTGAAGGATGGCTGCAACTTCTGGTTCTAGTCGATGCACTCGTGTCAAATGTGTCGACATTTTTGTGTTCATTTTTTGACAAAACTTGCAACAATGCTGTTTACTTTTGGAGCTTTTATTCCCACGAGCAGGCTTGCCAACTGTAGCATCACCACGTTTTCCACTTTCATTAGCCGAATCACTTTTGTGAGTTTACTTTTTTCTCCATGGAGCATTGAAAAACACAATACTATCAGAAGAACTTTCATCAGTTTCTTTTACAATTTCCTTGCAAGACATTTCATTGTCTGTATCGGGTATTATGTCAGGGTCATAACGGGATGGAAGACTTGCATTACATTCACTGTCTGATTCAAAATCTGATTCAAAAGCATTGTCTCCCGAATCTGGGGCCCAGTCTGATTCAGAATCAATGAAACTAAACAAAGACATGTCACTGTCCACTTCACTTTCATAGCCCTCCTCAAAGGAACTGGAGAAGGCGTCTGCTGGTTGAGGCTGGCTTGGCATCGGGGTAGCATTGCTGCAGAATCCAGGACCAGCTTCCATGACTCCTTCAGCACCCTTCACCAAGTTGTCCCCAGATTCATCAGAACTGAAAAGACATACACACACATTTATACTGATTTTTTTTTGTATTTGCACATGCATTACTTAGTCCCAAGAAGTACAATCAAACAATACAAAAAAGTCTATCTCTTCATGACTGTCAACATGTGGATAAGGACAATGGATGTATCATCTGTCAGTTGTGTGGATGTAACTGCAAGCCTACGTGCGTCCATGTATGACAGCTACCATAATTTGCAGACTACAATGCAATACATTTTTACAAGACTAAAACGCTTCAGCAGTATTTACGTATTTATAGTCCTGTCGACAGCGACTGACCCTTTATGATTACCCCACCATGTGGGCAACCACACTTCACTTTGCATGGTGTTAATGCTATGCGAGACAATCTCTGCATAAAGATGCAAAACATAGCCAATGACAAAACGTCGTGCAAAAAATGGGACAAACATCACAAAATTTCAAAACCAGATTCAAGCATCAAATTCTTTAATTCTTGAAAGTCAAATCATTTTCTTACATGAAATGAGACATGAAAAGATAACTTGCACAATACATTTTATAACAACGTGAGAAATGTTAGGTTACCCTGTAAAAAGTCAGTTGTGATGCTGGACATGAAAAATGTCCAATACTATACAGTGATAGCTGAATATGAGTTGATAAACTGACTTTCAAGAAACACTGATGATTTTGGAGAGATACTGTACAAACCAAGTGGTTCTCTCAGTTTATAACTGAATAAAGGGACACAGTTTTCATGTCCACCATCACATCTGACACCAGCTCATGTTTGTACATAATGACATGTCTTCCAAACAACTCCTATAGCTTTCAAAGAACACAAAACCAACAGATTTGTGCATTTGAAATAAACTATGACCTCTCAAACAATCAGTATATCTTTTGTGCCTTTACATTCTTAAAAAAGGACAAGTGTCAGTTGTGACATTTTTCAGGACGGACATAAGAAAAACGCAGAAATCCAGTTTTGCACAACAGTATATAAAGGAATTCTACTAAAATACTCATAAAGTTATTCATAAAAGAAAAACAGGATAATCATGCCATGCTAACTTTAATTTTAAGTTGAAGGTGAAAAAAAAGTCTTGAAACAGGTGCATACATACTGAGCCACCTCAGTACACATACATTCGCAGAATTTATGAGTCCTCTCTGAAGTAACATGATAAT
This sequence comes from Conus ventricosus, assembly GCA_018398815.1. Taxonomy (NCBI): domain Eukaryota; kingdom Metazoa; phylum Mollusca; class Gastropoda; order Neogastropoda; family Conidae; genus Conus; species Conus ventricosus. The sequence goes on from JAFLJL010005003.1 coordinate 30,865, forward strand.
ACTTTTGGTATTTAATTCATGAATACTCAAGAAAACTGCACAACACTTAATTATAATTACAGTGTGACTGACAGGCCAGTTTGCAGTTTTTATATCCGAGACAATTTCATGGTTTTTTTTTAAACAAGCAAATCAGAGCGCATTAGACTGATGCGCTCTCAGTATTCCTGTATGCTTGCGAGACATGGACCTTGACAGCAGATCTAGAGAGGAGGATACAGGCCACAGAGATGAGCTGTTTTTGTAGATTCCTTGGCATCTCTTACAAAGACAACATATTACTAACGAGGAAGTGAGAAACAGAATGGGGCACGCCATCGGGCCCTCTGAAGTGGTATGGGCATGTCTCAAGATCAACAGGGCTTGCCAAGACAATCCTGCAAGGCACACTACAAGGAGGGAGAAGGAGAGGCAGGCAGAGAAAGAGATGGGAGGACAACATCCAGGAATGGACGGGTCTCAAACTGAGTGACACCCTGAGAGAGGTCGAGGGCATAGAAAAATGGAGAGAGCCGATTGCGAGGTCTTCTATGGTGCCCCTATGGTCTAACAGACTATGGGATAAATGTTGAAATGATGAAAATCAGATTGTGCCTCATTGTTAACTGCAGATATTACATGCAGTCAAAGCAAGGTCAATTCACTAGTTTGTTTTCATTCAATCTAATTTTGTTGCAGTTTATTTGATGTGATATATTTGTTTTCTCTGTGTGCTGTTCTTGACATCTAACTCCAGCGATACCTTTCTTTTGACTGCTGTGAGAAGCTCACAAGAAGTGTCTTCCTTCAGGGGCCAGAAATAACTGCCACTGTTTTCATGGTCTTCAACCATGAAATCGAGTGAAACCATGTTGGTATGGGTGGCAGGATCCAGCCAGATGTTCTCAACCTTGGCCACATATTCCGTTCCATGCCACTCGACGACATAGAACTCGCCAGGTTCTATGTCCTCCGCATCAAGAGGTGATGTGAAATCGTCGAGCAGCGTGCTGTCATATTCGAAAGGGTGGCACTCAGAGGTTGAGGCAGATTCACCGTCCTCCTCACTGACAGATACCTCTGTGTTGGGATCTGTCATTGGCAGCATGGGGACAAAGTGATTTGCGGTCCAGTGACTCAGATGCATATCAGTCCTGTTGCTGGTCCAGAGGATGTGAATGGGAGTTCCTGATTTTGGCTGATCAGGGTTGAAGGTCTGTTGTTTATTTTCTGAATGATCTCCCAGCCCATCTGGGGATATACAGAAGAAACTGGGCATGCCAGAACATTGGACGAGGCAGCAAGCTGCCAGATGCCCATGAACCTGTTCTTTTTGCTGATCTGAAGGATTTCAGCTCTCAGAATGTCTTCAATTTCATGAAGAGAAACTGAGTCAACTGATAATCCAGAACCTTCCGCTACAACAGCAGCAAAGGCAGCCACTTTCTGCCCTTCTTCCTCTGAGTCGCCCATTCTATGCCCATGCACATAGCTGTGGAATTTCTTCACCATTTCCACCACAATTCTGCAGCGAAGTTCGGTATGGCATTCCTCATGTCCAAAAACAAGAAGGCTTAGTGCCCTTGGGAGGCAATTTCCATCTGCTGTTGTTACCAGGGGATAGAGACTGGCCAACGCAGTGGGGGGTTTGTGTGACAGAGCTGTTTTATCAACTGTGCCTGCAACATCCATGATTGTCCGAGGAAATTCTGTTGGAAGATGATATGCTTTGGTTGTGGCGACAAGGGCTTCCAACTGCTCATATGAGTTGCACTGCTCAAAGGCTTCTTGAAGGTAGTCAAAATAGATTTTTCTTGCCACAGGTTCCATCACTGGGGTTGATTCTGTATCTTCCCCTGAAATGTCCTGGGTAACAGATCTATGTGATACAGCTGGAGGCTTGAGGTGAACAATCTGCCAAGGCTGCACAAAGCTTTTGTTGATGCATTTGTCGTGGTCGTCCTGCAGGCAAGGAGAACAAAAACAAGCCAGTTTGCGGACTTCCAGGACATTGCAATCAACTTTTCTCACTGCATGCAGTTGACGGGTCCCAGCTAAAGTTGTGAGTGAGGAGGAGGAAATGGTTCTGTTGATGTCCTTGTTTCAACCAGCCTGAAAGATCTTCTTGTGTGCCAGCAACTGTTTGGATCATTGGAAGGTGGAGTCAGAGTGTAGTGAGCCTGGCAGTGAGAATACATGGTTGCTGCATTCTGAATGACGCATTCACGTGTGCGAATGTCCCCATCCACTGCCTTCTTGATCACTCCACCACAGGCGTCACAGGCACTTTTGCCATGGCGAGATCCAAAATAGTATCTCTCCATTTTGATGGGGTTGCTTGAATTTGCAAGATGAAAAAATGGAAGTTTGCTCTTGTACTGAGCTCCGCAGCCATCAGAAAACACAAACAGTTTCTGAAAGTTTCTATCCATGGCCTCCAGATATTTTTGTGTGTCATCAAAAATGGTTTTCACCATGTTGGCATCATGGATGAGATCATCTGAAAGGTAAACCAGATAATCTGTCACCATGTCAGGGCATGTGGGACATTGGTAGTGGAGTACTGTTGGATGGACAGTGATCTGTTTGTAGTGATAGTAGGCCGACTGAACTTCATCTTGCTTTTTGCACAGGAAGTTCTCGGCAAAATCACAAATAGCAATAGCACATTGTGATGGAAGATCTGTTTTTAGGGTTCTGAACTGCATGAATTGCCATCTGAACACGAACAGATGTTTTGAAAACATCTGAAGCTCTTTCATCAGTTCTTTGAGAAGTTCTTCTACATTCCCTTTTTTCTCAAGCTGCTCTCTTCTTTTTGTCTTTCCATCACTGACCATTTCCCAGCTTTTCCAAGACACTGTCTCAGATAATGGCATTCTCAAGTTTTCATGAAGCTGATTTGAGAACTTGTCAACGCCACACTGGTCGCATTCCCGTTCTATGCATGCCAGGGTTGGTGTTGGACAGAGTGTGCTTTCTGAAGCAACATCTCTCCCATCCACTGGCACCTCAATGATGGTGTTAACTGCATCCAACTTTAAGTCAACATTTGTGCATGTTTCACACAGACACTGTCTGTATGCCAATTTGCTTGAAGAAAGAATGTGATGTGGCAAGTGGTGGTACAAGGTCCTGAGACTTGTCTTGTGTTCAGGGTGTTTCTGCCTATCAGGGTAACTCCCCACAAACAGTTAAATTCATCTAAAGGTGTGATTCGCTGCCGGGATTTTATCAGGAGTCTCAGAGGCAGAAATCAAAACGGAGCTGGCATCCCAGGGTGTGACGGAGGTGCGCAGGGTGACTGTCAAGAAGGGTGCAGAAAGAGTGGCCACCAACACCCTCTTTCTGACATTCTGCAACCCTGTGCTGCCTCCGGTCATCAAAGTCGGCTACCTGATCGTCCGGGTTCAGTTGTACGTTCCGTCCCCGTTGAGGTGCTTCCGATGCCAGAAGTTTGGCCATGTCAGAGACCGTTGTTCTGGGCAGGAGGTGTGTGGTATTTGCTGCAAGGCAACCCATGATGGGCCGTGTAAAGATCCGGCACATTGTGCAAACTGCGGTGGCGACCATCCCTCCTCTTCACGGAATTGTCCTCTGTGGATTCAGGAATCTGCAATACAAAGGGTTAAGACAGAAAAGAAGATCTCCTTTTTCGAAGCCCGCAAGCAGGTTGTGGGCAGTCAGTCGCCGACAGCTTCTTCGTATGCTTCGGCCGTTAAAGAAAGTTCCAACAGTTCCAACTCGGTCAGTCTGCTGTCAGACTGATAACTTTACGTTTTCGAAGACATTGCAAGGAAAAACTGTCAGCTCTGGTGGAAGCAGGTCCACCACCTTCCAAACGAAAGTGACTGCCCTGGTGGAGGCAAAAAATCCGCCACCCCTCAGACTGCCCAGCAGTCTACAACATCTGCTGCTGGGCAGATTAAAAAACCAGCACCCCTCCCTCGAACTCCTCTGTCCAGTGCCCGTGAGGGCAAGGGAGTTCAAACCTAGTGTGGAGATGGTGGAGTTGAGGAAAAAACCTCCACCGTCCCCCAAACCCAGACCTACTTCACCTGTTGGCAAGTCTGCCAGCAGGTCTGCAGATAGTCCAGTGAAATTAAGCAACAAATTTACAGCTTTAGCAGCAGATGTTGAGGAGGAGATGACCTGATCTCTCTCCTTTTCGCCCTCTGCACCATGGATAATACAATATTCCATTGGAATATCCGTGGTCTAAATTCCAACTTCGAGGAGCTGCAGCTTCTGTGTCAGTCTCTAAAACCTTCTGTCGTGGCTCTTCAAGAAACTCAAATTCAAAGCCAGAAGACCTTTACTCTTTCTGGCTTTAATATTCTTTCGAACCTGCACAACCATCCACGTTGGGACTGTCGGGCGGTGTTGCCCTTCTCCTACACAAAACTTTGTTGTATAGTCCTGTCACTCTGTCTACCTCCCTTCAGGCTGTAGCTGCGAGAGTCACTCTCCACAAGACTGTGACAATCTGTTCTCTTTATCTCTCACCTTCTGTCCCGGTTTGTCGTCAGGACCTTGTCAGTCTGATAGAAGAACTCCCTCGACCTTTTTTGCTGTTGGGTGACTTTAACGGTCACAATCCTCTTTGGGGTAGTGCCGGTACGTCACCCAGAGGTCTGCTGATTGAGGATGTCCTTTCAGACTTGGATTTGTGTTGTCTGAATGACGGATCTGCAACTTATCTCCACTCTTCCTCAAGTTCACTTTCGTGTTTGGATTTGTCGGTTTGTGACCCTCGCTGGTCCTGGACTATGAGTGGTCTGTCCATGACGATCTGCACGGAAGTGACCATTTCCCTGTCCTTCTACAACCTGTAATAACTGAACACGTCTCTGTCTCTCAGCATCTAAATTTTAAGAAAGCAAACTGGGATCTATTTGCAGCCTCTATTTCTAAAGAATTCCAGGACACTGATTTTCTTCAGAGTCCGGATCCAGCAGAATCTCTGACTAACACTATAATTAAATGTGCTAAGGCCTGTATCCCAGTGTCTTCTGATAAACTCCAAATGCCAAAAACACCCTGGTTCAATTCAGACTGCCAACAAATTTCCAAAGTCCGAAAACGGGCTCAGCGTCAGGTATACCATCGACCTTCGGGTCCCAACGCTCGAGCCCATCAAAAACTCCGTGCCAAATCAAGACACACTTTTAAAATCAGTAAACGTCGGTCCTGGAGAAGCTTCTGCCTCCAGGCTGACATCAAAAACTTCCAAGAAAAAAGTGTGGAACATCATTAAGAAAATCAAAGGGAAGAACACCTGTCCCACTGTGAACCATCTCAAGTTTTCGGATTCTTTAATAACAGAGAAGAAAGCAGTTGCTAATCTGCTTGCTTCAACCATTGAAAAGAATTCCTCCTCTTCTAATAAATCAGTCACTTTTGTTCAAACACAAAGCCCTAAAAGAAAAATCTCCCTGCAACTTTTCATCCGACAACATGGAAGACTACAATCTTCCTCTTACATTAAACGAGCTGAAATCTGCCTTACTCTCTTGCAGCGATTCCTCTCCAGGTATAGATGACATACATTATCAACTATTGAAACATCTTCCGCAAGAAGGTCTGAACATCCTGTTACAGGTATACAACCACGTGTGGACTACAGGTTGCTTTCCACCCTCTTGGCGGACAGCCCTCATTATTCCCATCCCCAAACCTGGAAAAGATCTTTCTAATCCATCTAACTACCGTCCATAGCTTTGACCAGCTGTGTCTGTAAATTGATGGAAAAAATGGTCAATGCTAGGCTCATGTGGAAACTCGAAACCGATGGCCTTTTGGCGAAAGAACAGTGTGGTTTCCGCAAACATCGTAGTACAGTTGACCATTTGATTCGTCTGGAATCTACACTTAGGAACGCTTTTTTAAACAGACAGCATGCAGTGGCAATTTTCTTCGACTTGGAGAAGGCCTACGATACCACCTGGAAGTCGGGGATACTTCATGATCTCCACGATCTGGGTTTTCGAGGTCATCTTCCGCTTTTTATTCAAAATTTTTGGCAGAACGACAGTTTTCAGGTCGGTTGGCACCACTCTCTCTGATGTCCACGAGCAGGAGTTGGGTGTTCCCCAGGGGAGCATACTGTCTCCTGCCCTCTTTAGTATTAAAATCAACAACATTGTGAAATCAGTTCAGCAGGGTTCAGACTGCTCATTGTTTGTGGATGATTTCGCTGTCTACGCAACTGGAAGCCTGTACCCGAGTGTCCAGCGCAGGCTCCAGCTTTGCGTAGATAAAATCCATCGGTGGGCGGATGAAAACGGTTTCACCTTTTCTGCTACAAAAACCCAGTGTATTCACTTCCATAATTTCTGTCAGTTTTTTCCAGATCCGGAACTTCAAGTAGGGAAATCTCCCATTCCAGCTGTTAAAGAGGCCAAATTTCTGGGAGTCATTTTTGACCAAAAACTTAACTTTCTCAGCCATATTAAAAACCTCAAAACTGCTTGCCAGAAGGCACTGAATATTCTGCGGGTCGTAGCACACACCGACTGGGGCGCTGATAAGAAAAACTTTGTTGCACCTCTACAGAGCCTGGTCCGTTCCAAACTGGACTACGGCTGTGCTGTCTACGGCTCCGCAAGACCCTCTTACCTCAAACTCTTGGACCCTATCCACCATCAAGGGCTTCGTCTCTGTCTTGGAGCGTTCCGTACCACCCCTGTGTACAGCTTGTACGCAGAGGCGGGTGAACCTTCATTGTCCAACCGCAGGCTGAAACTGTCTTTAAATTATTACATCCGACTGTTCTCAGAACCACAGAATCCTGCCTATGACTGTGTCTTTGACCCTCCGTTCCAAGTAAGTTTGCAAACAACCCGAAATGTATTCCGCCGTTTGGTCTTCGTATGCAGCCTCACGTGCGGAATGCAGGTGTAGACCTAGGAGTTGTGTCCGATTTTTCCAAGTTTCCGGATCAACCTCCATGGACCTTTTTCACACCAGAGATTCGTTTTGATCTTGCAGCTTTTCGCAGAGTCTACCAGCTCTCTGGCGTACAAGGCATTGTATGCTGACCTCTGTTCGAAATTTCCATCCTATCAAAAAGTTTTCACTGACGGTTCCAAGTCTGAGGATGGAGTGGCCTGTGCAGCCTACTGCCCTGGGGCTCCTTCTCAGATACTGTTGGAACATATTCATTCAGATGCTTCTGTTTATTCTGCTGAACTTACTGCTCTGGTACTGGCTTTGAAGATAATCTCCCATTCTTCAAAGAGGGACTTTCTGGTTCTGTCGGATTCGCTGTCAGCTTTGGAGGCCATAGCTGGCCGCAACCTTCAGCATCCAGAACTTTTACTTTTTTTTTTAACTTTTTAGCAAGTTGAAGGCGGACGGTTACAACATTACTCTTGCTTGGGTTCCTGGCCATGTTGGCATCGGCGGGAACGAAATGGTTGATCGTTTAGCCAAGAACGCCACAAGAGAGAAACTGTCCAACACTTATATCCCCTGCTCAGATGTGAAACCCAAAATTAACGATTATGTGAGAGACCTCTGGCAGGAGGATTGGAACACACAGACGGAATAACAAACTCTTTCAGATCCGTCCAAACCTTAAAGACTTCCTCCCATCTACGTCGGGTGGTCGTAAAGAGGAAACGGTTCTGTGCCGGCTGCACACCGGCCATTCGTATTTTACCCATTCTTACCTTTTAAAGAGTGAAGAAGCTCCGTGGTGCATTCCATGTCATGCACCACTCACAATGAAACATGTTCTTTTAGAGTGTTGGGACTTGCACGATGTGAGACACAAACATTTTACAGCGGAGTCCATGAAGATCCTGTTCAGGGATGTCCCGCCTGACGTGATCCTTGGGTTTTTGAGAGAGATTGACATTTTTCATCTGATTTGAGATTTTACGGAGGAAGGATTTTTAACAGAGTTTCTGGTTCGTTTGTAGACGATGTCATTTAACGAGATGTGTGAAAGTTTTTTTTTTTTTTTTTTTTTTTTTTTTTAATGACTGGTGAGTTGATTTTAACGTGGTGACAGCCCTGATGTGGCCCTCTGCGGTCGGCTGGGCTATAAGCAACATTATCTTATCTTTTTGGGGAGGATCTTCTTTTGCTGAAGAGTCCTTCGTGAAACAGACCGCTTTCCTGGTATATCAACAGCAACATCATCCAAGAAATCAACTGCTCCTTTGGTTGCAGGTTTTATTTTTTTCCTTTTATATTTTGTAGATGTTTCTTGTTCCTGCAGATCAGTGTCTTTTTCTGGAGTCAAAACATCCAAAAAAAGTTTTCTCGCAAACAAAGACTTTTTGCTTCTTTTGTTCTGAAGCTGGTTGATTTTTTTGTAGAGTGCTGACTTGATACTCTTCGGGGAGGGTGAAACAGCAGATGGTTTCCTAATTTTGGGAGGTGACTTTGCTGGTTTTGTTTCAATAATTTTTGAAGTACAGAAGCATCTACAGGGGTGATAGTACCAAAGAGTTCCGAAACCTGAACCAAAAAAATTCTTGAACCCAAAACCTGAAACCAATCTATAAAATAAGTTTCAAATTCTTGTAAACCTGAAAATTAACAACATTCATCGATTCATTACTAACACCTTTCACAAACACTATGAATACTTACGTTGCTGAATCTGGTATCAGATTGTAGTTAAGGCACATGAAGTGTTGAATAATGAAGTTCTTGGTTAAAATAGTTTGTCTTGTTCCAAAGTGCATACTGCCCTTAAAACTTCCTATCCAAGTATAAAAACAAACACTGTCTGTGAAGTTTCCCAGCTATTCTTAAAACGAATTCACAACACTGTTCTCATTTCAAAATGTATTGTGGCACAAAGAGACATCACAAATATATTTTGTCACTCACGTAGAGAATTCACAATGCTGTCTTCATTTCACTTTCTACAAGTCCAGGAATATTATCTAGTCAGAGGAAAGTTTACTGATCTTTGGACCTTTTTGCAAAGAATGGCCTGATGTCCACACTTTGGCCTTTTCGCTTCTTCCCCGTTGCCTTCTCTGATGTAGGCTGTGCTGCAGTCAGCCTTTCAGCATCTTCTGTGCCTCTTGGAAGACAGACAACAAAGTGATTGGGCCTCCATGTGGCTTCTGGCAGGTTTCACAGTCTTTGATTTTGCACTTCACTTTTCACATACAAAATCAAGAAATCCAAAACACCACAGATTTCTTTCAAACTGGTTTTTTTAACCCTCCGGGGGGTTGCGACCTTGTCGTGGTCGGAGGGTTTGCGTGGTCCAGTTGTTGTTGTTGTTGTTGTTGTTGTCGTACCCTGGCTAAAAGACTCCAGGGATCATCCAAACAGCCAGTGATCCCTTAGGCTTTGCTGGCGGGGGCATCAATACTTGGAGATAGGTGTTTTTTCA